>PYHW01010840.1:5964003-6025982 GCA_013186435.1 Turdus rufiventris
AACAGGAAAAAGTAAAAAAAAAAAAAAAAAAAAAGACACACCCTGACATCAGTGGTCTTTTAAAGGAAAAAAAATTTTGTTGATGTCTAATTCTAAAATATTTCAGGCGATTGAAGTAAAACACTTTGCATTCTAAGAGTCTTGCATGAACCATTTTAATGATCTTCATGGTGAGTTCTGTTACTTGCAGAGAACAAACTGAATTGCAATATGATGGTCATCACACTTGTTGCATTAATCAAACAGTAATTTCTGAAGAACTTTTCAATACTTTCTCTAAATGGCTTTATCTGAATGAAAGGAGAAGCATTCAACACACAGGTGACTCCTTGTCTAGTGTACCTGTGGCCAGAGAGGAGCTCCATTTTTCAGCCAGCGATACGTGGGCCGTGGCTTTCCAGTGGCTTTGCACTCCCATCGGAGCTGATCTCCACTGTCTAACTGTGTATCATTCAGCTTCTCCACCCAGTGTGGGTAGGCTGTAAGAAAAAATTGACGTGTTAGAGCCAAAGGTTATAAAGTGGTAAGTCTCTAGCTGATGTTCAAAGACCTAATCAATTAAAAAGCGTAAATTAATGGACCTTACAAGACTTACCTTGCTCTCAGAACACAGCACATGAAAAAAAAAAGGTTCAAATCATAAGAGACAGTAATAAAATTAACAAACTCCAAACCTTAAAGGAAATGCTGTAATGGTACCAGGTATTGAACATGTCCTAGAATATAAATTCACCTGAATTTAATATAGTCCAATGGATTAAATTGTAATACTGTATCATTGGATTAATTATTCCTGAATTTAAGACAAATGTTTGGTAGTCACAATAGAATATTTCAATAAATTACAAAACCTAAGACATTTGAATTGCGGTGAGGAGGTTAATTGTCATAGGCTTTGCTTCATGTATTTATCTCAGTTTACAAGGAAATCACTATGTAGATAGGAATGACTGGGTATTTAGTAAGGTATTTGCACATAGTTTTGTTAAAGTGTCCTAAGTATAATTCATATTTTAAGGGCGAAAAGGCTTTTAACATTTTTAAGCACAGAACCCATGAGATTTCCACCATCCATCAGGAACATAAATTACACAGTAAATCAATCTTAAAACAGTCCTGTTTTTGAAAGCAGACAGTTGATAGCTGTATATGTGATCACTAGTATCTAACCTTCATGAAATAATCCATCAAAAATAAGGCATATTTTTTTTCAGAGAAGTAGAACTTTAATGAGGCAGTCAATCAGATAGATATTTGTTGGATCTTATAATTTAGAAAACATTATATGACAGTGAGAAACTGAGCATTGATATGCAGAAATAAAAATGCACGCTTAAAAGCCAGGTTTTGGGTTTTCATACTGTAGCCATATCACTTTTTATAACACAGAGGGTGATAGATGACAATAATTAACTTAAGGATGTCAAATGCTGATTTGGGATTTTTGTTGGTTTGTTTGTTTGCTTTGGTTTTGTTTGTTGTTTTTCCAAATCATAGAAAATAAATAGCTAAAAGGCATTGCTAAAGAGATGTAAAATTCTGCATGGTACGAATAGAAGTCCAGATCTGTCAAAACAAAGTCTCTGCTTCAAATGACAGATAATTGATAATGTACTTAAACATGGGGAATTGAGTTTAAAAAATAAATCTTTGAATCTAGCTGGGGTTTGGCAGGTCATCAATCACGGATGTGAGAAGATATGAAAAGGCATGACAGGTGACTAACTGCTTCTAGCTTACATCTTGTGCATGGATGATAAAGTGAAAAAGGTGTCTATCATTCCTAAGCAGGGAATAGTCAGCTTCTGAGTCCCAGACCAGACATTTGTCAGAAGCTGGAAACATATTAGAAGGAGAATCCCTCATTTCCTTTTTAGTAGAGGAAGACAGAGAGATTGACCCAGCCCCACTCCCAAACCTAAGGCTAAAACCCTACGCTTCCTTATTCTTCTTATTACAGTCAACACAATGCATGAAATTCTTTACATGAGCTCTGCTGTGCTGAATTTCTTCTTTCTGAAGTTATAACAAAGGGTCCCACATTCTGCAGAAAGAAACAGGTTTTGGGAGTCCCTGCTTATTTGTTCTCTGTTCTCCTAAAAATATAATTTAACTGCATTGTATAGTTGCTATTCTCATTTTGAGCACTTCAATATACAAAAAGGAAGCATGCTGAGAAGAAATAGTTTCCTTTGAAAATAACTACATTAATATGATTCCGGAAGATGAGACAGTTAAATGTGTAACAAAAAGGTAATAAAAGACAGCCAGTGGTACCATAAAATCAGGCAGCTTCAAAGAGGAGCTAAACTGTTCCTGTTTATATTTACTTATTTTCATTATTTTGCTTTTCTGTAAATTTTAATATTTGACCCAAAACATATATAGTCTCACATTTCTATGTTGAATTTGAACTCATCATGAACCAGAGTGTCCAGAAAATAGTACGTAGATTTTTATACTGGCTGCAGGCTTGTTCTCTTCAGGATTGCTGTTCTCTACCCTTTGTCTGTAGCTGTCTTGCTAACACAATTGTGGCATAGGTTTTCTTCTGAAACTACAAACTTACAAACCACAGCAGTATGACCAATTGGTCAGAAGAAGCTTTTTCCATTAGTTGAGGTATATCTACTCTAAATTTTCTTCTCAAAGCCTAAAAAATAGGTCTTTGGAGTCACATTTTTCAAGGTGTCTAAGCTGCCAACAGTGAAGGCAAAATTCCCACCCTCAGAATAAAGTAGCAAAGCAATAGGTAGATGTAGCTGGAATAGAGCTAAAAACATGATTGAGACAAACACTGTTCATCACTTTTTGGCTTCTATTTCTCTCTCTACATACTCCTTTATCACAGAAAAATCCCTCTCTGCTAGTTAGCAAGGGTCACTTTCCATAAAATCATAATCCTTGTTCTAAAATCCTATCAGTACTTTTAAAGCTGAACCATTTAACTGAACAACCTCTGACTCAATATACCATTTTTGGGTTTTTTTTTTTTCTTTCTTAAACAGAAGTATCTTAACATAACCCTGATATATGTGTATGCAAAGGAAACTTCATTCCATAATCACACCTTATTTTAATTAGAAAATTTAGCCAGATTTCAAAAGTTACAACATTCTTCTTGGGTAAAAAATAGGTATCTGCCAGTTTTTTAATCTGTCCAATGAAGAGTTTTGGGGTGGCTGCAAGAAGAGAAGGATGCATTTTAGAGTTCAGTAGCCTTTCTGAGTGTTGTGCCAGAGCTCCATACAGTGTTTCTGAGATTTTTAAAGCACCATCCAATCCATGATTTATTTTATGCTGCATTTCTGCACCTGTTTATTCAAGGATGTCAAAATGTTTTACAAACAAAAATTGGCAATAAATCTGCAAGCTTACTGGCCAGTTTTTAAATCCTCTGTGCAAAATGAGATTGAGGTGCAGAAAATTGAGATTATGTCTCAAAAATTTGAGCAGCTTTTTGTCTGAAAGAAAATAAGGACAAAAGTTTTACCTAGACAAATAGTGAGGTTAGAACCTCCGATGCTTTTGATGCATCACTTCGTGTTGGGTTATCTTCCAAATGATTAAAGCAGCTAATAGTTGCTAAAAGGCTGTTTATTGCAAAAATGCATCAGTCTCAAAAGGCACAGTTATAGACAATGAAGTCCATGCTAAGTTTGGCATGAAGTCCTAAATAGAAGCAGGAGCCATCCCCGGGCTGGTGTTGCTGCTGGAGCTCCGGTCTTCTTGGGTGTTGAAGATGCTGGCAAGCAAGGCAATAGCAAAGCAAAATAGAAAGCAGTGGCAAAAGCACTAACTCTCCACAGTACATAATCTTATATAGGATTTTTCCAACAAGCTAACACGTAAACTCAGACCACTATTTCTTAACCTATTAGAATTCTAATTTCTTAACACACTAGAATATGTATAAACTATGTATACGATCTATCTTGTTCTATCTGAATAATGTAAGCAAGATTCTCACTGGAGCCCACTTTTGTCTAAGCACTGTCTATCACTGAGCTTCTGGAGCCTGCACTGAAAACATTACTATGTTTTTCAATCTTCACTAGAACTTGCTCTTCTACTCTGGAATGTAAACCTTTCACTCACTAAAAGTAGTGCAACTCACACTAAAACTTACTTACTGATTTACTTACTTACTTATCCTAAAACTTAAACTTACACTTAAACTTATGTTTAATCTTCTATTTAAACTTCTACTCTCTGTGTGGGTGGCTTGATATGCTTCAATCCATCCAAGGGCTTCAATTCAATCCCTGTACTCTGGCCTCTGCTTGAGGGATTCAGGCAGACTTGTCTCACTGACTCCAACAACGAATGACTTAAAATAATCTCCTAAATGTTAATGAATACAGAATTTGGGGTGAAAATTTGTTTTCCTGTTTAATTGAGATTAAAAGAGTAAAGTAGGAGGAGCATATTGAGAAAACTAAATGAGAAAGTCAAGATAGAAAATGTAAAAGTAATATACAATTTTGACTAAAAGAATCTCCTCTTGTCAGTTTTACACTGTGGGACTAGCCAGTAGTGGTAGAAGTGGACTTTTTTTCCCATGCAGTTTTTGTAAGGAATAATTGAATAGATTCTAAAATCAGTATGGTCAGTTACTCTGCATTACAGAATATTCCTGCTGTCAGATGCTTGTTCCACTCCTGTGTCATGGCAAGCTTTCCCTCCAGCTGCCAGGAAAGCAGCTTTGTGTGCAGCATGAGGGAACTGATACAGCCAAAAGGAAAACAACCAGAAATGTGTTTTTATAATCACATCACCACCCCCTGCTGATCCTGGCAGTAGTGAGTAGGTAACAGAGAAAAAAAAACAAAACAAAAAGTTAAGAGCGAGAGAGGAGCAGCAACTGCACATACCAGTGCTTTCCATTGGGAAAATGCAACTAGCCATAATTTGAAGAGAAACAAAAACGTTAATGGCAAATTTATTCACTCGCATTTTAAATTTTGTGGTCTCTTCTGTTAATCAATTTGAGCTTGAATAAAATTTCACAGGAATTTACAGGATGAGCAGATCACTTGGGGAAAAATCACACCTCCCAAAATAAGTTGCAATGCATAAGAGGATGCCTGGCATTTAAAAAACTTTGGTTTTAATGCCCACAGCTGAATTTCCACAAAGTATTGAGACTATAATAATCTGAAGTTGTCAGCATCTGGAACATTGCTTTCTGAGCAACATCCGAATTGTCAGCTGCACCAGGCAGTCACGGTGTATCCGGATTGCAGCAGCAGGTAAGAAGTGAAAAATCACAAGTTTGTGATTAAATGTGACTAGACAGGCAGACCGGGTATCCTGGGCTTTCTCCAAAATACTCTGTGGTGACCCAGATCAGATGCAACTGACAGGATGAAGAAGATTCAAGCAGACAGCGAGTGAGTTCCTACAGAGATATGCAAATTGTGAGGCCGCAGTACGACACAGCTGGTCCTACAGACTGCTCCGGAATTTTACAAGAAACCCCTGGTAAGGAATGACGGCCTACATCTGAATTCTTGAGTCAAAGTCATCGTTGTTACCTGGAGGAATAAGATGTCAGTGAAAAGACAGCGAGCTTACAGGTAAATAATTCATGTTGGCTGTTACGAACAAAAGGTACAGCAGAAAAGGCCGTTCCAGGTAATGCCCCCAAATCCTGCAACATCAGCTGTCAGCAAGGGAAGCTGAGAGTTTTGTGAGGTAACATTTGGCTAAATTTTGTAGAAACTTGCTCACACAAACCCTCTTACACATCTGGAAAGACTAGCCAAGGTTAGTAGGCCAGTGAGACACTAATGCTCTCTTCATGAGCATTGAAGGCTGAGAGTGGCTCCATGGGAAGTATTTTATCTTGAAGCCAAGGAAAGGGACTTGTGGAGGGCTGGTAAAGTCTGTGCTTCTTGTCCTGCTGTATTGGGGGTCACTGCTGGTATTGTCCATCTGGAAGCCCTCTGTAACTTATTCTGACCTTGCTACCTGATGATGCAGACAGGTGAAACTTAATGTACTAATCTCACATATCTGTTGATAGAGGAATGAGACAAGATGAAGTGAACTCTCTTCCTAAAGGGTTAAAGATGTTGTCCTAATATTATTGCAAAAAACATCAATGAGTTAAATTTGTGCTCCATTCCGTAAAGGCAGAATCTAGAAATATAATTTAGACAATGGTGAAGAATAAAAAGTTCCTATTTCTATCTAAACAGAATAGGACAAAACAAATATTGAAAATATTTTCCATGGATTTGAGAACTACCTTTATTTCTGCTCAAAGCAAAAGGCTAATGAGAGATGAAGAGTTG
Organism: Turdus rufiventris; assembly: GCA_013186435.1. Classification (NCBI taxonomy): domain Eukaryota; kingdom Metazoa; phylum Chordata; class Aves; order Passeriformes; family Turdidae; genus Turdus; species Turdus rufiventris. The sequence goes on from PYHW01010840.1 coordinate 5,970,303, forward strand.
TGTAGAACACTATATCATATTAGCTGTCATTTCATGCCACAGATCTGCATGGTGCTCTTGAAGAAATAATTTCATTTTCTAGCTCTTAGCTTCTCTCTTGAAGAGCACCTTTTATATTCTTTTAAGTCTAGAAGAGGGAAGCAAGGATAATTATAACACCTTTATGTGCTACTTTGGCGTTTAGTAGTTTCACAGCTCTTGAAAACAGGTACAGAGATTGAGCTGGGCTGCATCTTATAACTCAAACTAAATTTTCTGAATTTCTTACATTTTAAGAAACATTGTAGAAAAAGGCCAGCTGCTAAATCCCCCTGGTCCTCAGGTGCCTTTTATACCTTTTCATGTCTGCTGTACTTTCATGGAAGTAATTTTATAGTAAAAATTTGAGAAATAACAGTGGTGTATTGTCATAGTAGGATCTAAGGAGTAGGTGCTGTGCTTTGACTGCTGTTTTCAGTAAAAGTCTTATAAAACCTTTGCTGCAATTGCAAAATGGCAAATCTGAAATTAAATGCACAGACTGTCATCTTAACCATCACATAATTTTTTCAGCATATACAAAAAAAAATTGAAGACAAAAACCTGCCCTGGGCTCTAGGTGGATGAGAATGAAAAGCAAGGAAAGAGGCATGATCCAGAGATATGCTGATACTCACTAAAATCAACTGAATTAAGATAAGAACATTAGAAAGACAAAGAAGACAGAAAAATTGTTTATGGACCTGAAAATATTGACATATGTGAAAAATAAACTAAATACACTATGCTTGTCTATAGTTATTTTATGAAAGTGTGTAACAAAGAGAACTCTGCATAGTTAGTAATGGGAAGAAGACATTAGGAGCAATGGGCTGAAATCAGGAAAAGAAAATTGATCAGGAGGAGAAACTTTTTCTTAGATATATCCATTAACCTGAGGTTCCATCTAAACTGCAGCATTTAGAATTCCAATGGCTGGAATATTTGAATACACAAAACAATTCTGTTTGGAAGATCTGCTGCGTAACCTCCCATAGTAACTTTTTCTGTTAAGCATTTATGGTTCGTGAAATGATAGAAAGTAGTGTGGCTGAAATTGATTAAAAGTAGTGGGACTCAATCTTACTTGCAATATGTGTCAAAATTTGACTTGTAATTATTAATGATATGGATTGCATAGGCTTTTGTTTCTAGACTCTAGAATACAGAAACAGTATAACATAGAATTCATGGAGTTTGTTAAATATTTTTATTTTTGGGGTTCCTTTGTTATTTTCAATCTGATGCATGAATCAATCTTACATTTATGGTCACTCAAAAATTTTTTTGAGTCTTAGAAAATGTTGAACACTTTGTGAAAATCAGAACTTTTGGTGATTGTGCATACCTAGATTGAGAATTTTCTGGATAATTTTCTTTCTTCAGCTCTCATTCCAGTACAATGAACTTGACAAAGCTTAGCAGCCAAGCATGGCACAGGTAAAATGTTAATAAAAGTGTGATAATAACCCTAAAACAGCCTCAGCATTGTTTTCTGATGGATAATTCATATTTAGGTTGCATGTCATTGTTATATCCGAACTAAAAGGAATAGACTTTTAAAATTATAGCTTTACTCTTTAATTACTAAAAAAAAAAAAAAAAAAAAAAAAAAAAAATCCCACATGAAATTGTATTTAAGCCAATTCATTGAAGGAGTCAACATTATTTAAGTTTCAGACTTTAATGTAATACTAAGGAATAAATATATAAATATGTTAATTCAAAACTATTTTAGGTATGTAATGTATACTTTATATAACAAGCTATCTCATTTCTACTGAACCTTAGAATGCTTCACGTGCAGCCAAAGCATTTCAGGGCAATACTGTGTGCAGTCACACTTACTGTATACTTGTAGCTGTCCTCTGAAGACATTTCTTCCACGGGAGTTCTCAGCCTTACATTCATACATTCCTGAGTCCTCCAGCTGCACATTAGGTATTTCAAGCACAGCTTGGGATTTTCTCAGGCGGGCTTTACTTGGATTATGACCATTAACTTTCCTCCAAGAGATTGTTGGAACAGGGCTGAAATATTTAGTAAAATTAATGTTAACACTCTTCTGCTCTTGAGAATATAGATTCTGTTATCTGGTAATTTAAACACTTAATAATCTAAGTAGCAATAAAACATAATCAGAATTAAGGTTCATAAAATGGTTGATAAAGTTCACTTTCTATAGGGAATCCTTAATAAATGGATTGCTACATGGAATGTGTCTCTTTCATCCACAATGGAGGCTGTTTTAATTGAGATCAAGTAAATCACTTGAAATCACTCTCTCTGGAGTTTCTTCAGCACTCAATGCTTTACTCCTGAATGCTGCCACTCAATAGGTCAACAAAAATAACAACTTCAAAACTTGGATGAATTTAGCAAATTCCAAAACATCCCAGTTTTCCTGCAGTGAAAGTTCAGGGCAATCAGTGAAAACATCTGTTTAGGTGGGGAATTTCAATACCACTCTTTCTTGGGAAAATTTAAGCGAACCAGAGTTCTGGAGACATTTTTCTTACAATATTTTTCAAGATGCAAAACTGGTTGTGTGAGAAAAGATATTAATGGCACTGCTGTTTCTGCCTCACAACATTACACTCTTGCTTGTGGCAGGAAAAGGGTTTTTCATAGCAGCTGCTTCTTCCACAGAGGTCTGTGAGGACCCTGGGTCATTTGCATTCATACTCAGGGAAGAAATCAAATAAATAGTGTTCGCACTCATAAAATTTTCTTTTTAGCTCAAAAGCTGGTCAGCAATTGTGTAGTCAGTGGGCCTTATGGCACAGACATACATTTTTCTAAATATGGCAGGCACTTAAGAGGGAAAATAATGAAAAAAAAGAGAACTGTTAATAAAAAAATATTTGATTATGAACTGAAAAATGGACTGTTCAGGTATTCCATAAGAAACTTGGAGGACACCATAAAAGAAAATGTAACTTTTAGCAAAACCATACTTTATATTTATTTTTAGTCTAAGCTTAGATATAAACACAGGACCTTGTAGCAGTTTAGATGAGGAAAAGCACTTCAAAATAGTTCAAATTCCAATTAATTTAGTTTAAATTCAAAACTGCTATGAATTGCTGTCATGATTTCCTAACTTTCACTTGCTATAAATGCATGAAGTTCCATTAAGAATACCACCTTTGTCTCAATATTTCAGCGTATCCAGTTTGAGACACAAAAATTTAGTATGTGACAAGCACGTTCTGGTTATTCTTCAACCAGTTAGAGTCAGGCTGTAATACTGTGGTTGTACTGAAACTTGCAGACAAGATGCTCCGAATTCTAGTACTTTATATAAAAAGATTAGGACAATTCCCAGACATGCAATGGATTATCAGAAGATTTGTCTAATTTTAACTCCTGAGTGCCACATATCACTGAATTTCTTTGAGCCTATTAACACCATTACCTTACAAAACCAACATATAGTCCCATATGGAATTCATTTTAATATGCCAGAAAGAGAAAAGAATTATTTCCCTTATCAGTTTGCTGCACTGATTAATTAACCTGACCAAATGAACTTCATTGTGAGTGTGTATTCACCACTGAGACATGGTCCCTACAATATCTTGCTATTCTTGCAAAATGATCTTTCATCACTGTCACCCACAGAAGAAATACATCCATGGAATATTTTTTCTCCTTGCTAAACAAAGCAGGCTGGTCTTTTTTTCTTTCCCTCACTCCAATTATGTATGTATTTTTTTTTTTATAGATATTTGTGGATCATGTGATGGGTGTGGATCATAAGACCTCTTTTTATTTTTCCCCTCTATAACCATAGGAGCTTTGTAGCTTTCTCATTTTAACCTTAAATTACTTTCTTTATGACCGATTTCAAATTTTGGTGTCCTGTGGGTTTGTTTTGAGGACTCTCCTGTGGCTTGTATGGTTCTAATTTATATAGTTTGTTTGTTTCCTATTAGAAGTTGTTTTACATACTTTTCAGTTAGAAGATCAAAAGAACTTCCCATTCCTATCTGATTCAAGTTCTTCAACATGTTAAATTCTAAATATGAAGGATAAATATGTCATTTCTTTCTGATGCATTAATAAAACTTTCTGTCTTAGCCCCACCAGTTATGATATTCCTTTCACATCTTTAACATATTTTGATTTACTATACTTTAATAGCTATATGTATGTATCAGATGTAGTACAAAGAACAATCTTAGTTTTTTTCCCCTTTCTTTAGCTCTCATATTTAATTTCTAATTCCACACTTCATTCTGATACTCAAATTTAGACTCGTTCTTGAGTGACTTGGGGAGGTTTTGCAAGTCTTGTGTTTTACATTCAGCTTTTGAGAGTTAACTTCTTGAATGCTTGTCTTCTTTTTATATGGAATATAGTTGTGTCATGATTGCTGGCTGCAAAACATCCTCCATGGCCAGATAAGGGTTCCGTTGATCGTTATTTATCACAACACAAGTCCACAATGGGAATAGAAATTCTTTATTTTGGTACAGTGTAATAAGACTCAGCAACTGCTGCTTTATGGCTGAAATGAATTTGCAGGTACATTTTATTTGGGATCTTAAGGGTGTCATACTGGCTGCCTCTTGAGAGTTATTTGGCCTTCAGCCCTGCTTCCAGTAAAATCAGTGACAAAAATGCTTCTTCTCTATTGTCAAGGAGGAAAATGGGTTCTGTTGAATAATATTAATAAAAGGATTTTTTTTTTTTTTTTGCTGGTGATGCATATTTTTGAGAAAAAGTTGAGAGCTTATAACCATGAAAATTGTCTCATTCAGCTACCATGAGATAATTCTGAAATTCATGTATATGGAAAGTTTCCTTTAAATTGCATTTAACTAATCTTTTGAAATTGGCTTTTTTTTGTTTCCTGCAGCAAGTAAATGTGTATAACATGGCAAACACAGAGGAAACTGGTTGTCTGGGTCATTAGGAAGCACATTTTAAAACAACTCAGTTGTTTCTTCATTGGTATGAGATAGTAAGTGGAATTTTTCAAGGAGATAAATTTACTTTATCTGTTCAGATTTAATGATTTTGAGGGAAAGTACTCCCATATTACAAGTCTGTATTTGCAGACAACTTGTAGTTCTGTTTAATGAAGCTTATTTTACTTACATAACTCACAATTGACACATGAATTTTACATCTGAAATAAAAAATATATATATACCTATTTCTCCTCTGTGACTTCTGTGAGAATGGAAAGAAGCATGAGTGAGGATGTGAAAGACTGTAATTGTGTGACTGTTCTAGTAAACTCCTAAAGTCCACCAAAAAAGCTAACCAACATAAGCACGTTTTTCATCTTTCCAAATGATCCACAGCTTTTTGAAAAATAGAGCAACTGCAAAAGCATTTTTAGCATTTATATGAGTTTAATCTAATATGCATAATTATTGAGTCTTATAGCCATTATAATCCATTTCTATTTTGGTCTCAGAAAATAATTATGGGAATACAGCTTCCTTGTTTATTGCAACACAATTCACATTCATCTCCTGTGAATAAATTGATTTGAGCTTCAGTTGAGTTCAAAGACAAGATTTCTCCACACTTTTGGGAAAAAATCCTCTGAATACTACTGGTAACTCTTAGCACCATCAAGAAAAACCCTACTTCATTTCAGAAATACTATCATTAAACTTGACATTAATCTAAACTGAAAAAAAATATAAGTGGTCCCTGGTGACTGTGATAGACATTACTGTGGGCTTGTTCAGCTTGAATTTCAAGAAAATATGAGCTATAATTTTACCTTTGCATTTAGAAGAGATTATAAGTATCAGTTTTCAGTAGTATATTATTTGTGATGAGTGCTATTGAAATAGTTGGAATTCTTCACAAGTTTCAATAAAGTATGAAAATAAAAAAAAATTGGATCTTTTAAAAAATTATTAGAAGCAATTCTTCTTCCTGTCAATTTCATATGTGAAAGAATTTTATTACATCCGTAAAGTACATATTTATTTTGGGAAAGGGGAGAGGTAGATATAAGAGTAATGTCTGAATTTTAAAATATCTTTTCATGGATCTGAACTCTTAGTATTTCAAGAATATTTTAAATAGGAATGCATTGATCACTTTTTCTATACTCAGTTGGTAGAGATGGATGTGGTATTTTGAAATACTTTACCTACTACTGTAATTTCAATTCCTCTCCACATGATTTCTCTTTACCAAGCATCAGTGTTCTGAGTTGGACCTTCAAACTCCCAAGTTCGCATCATAATATATTTTGAAAACCTCTGCATGCCTATGGGGACTAGAAAAAAAGCCCTGTATTTCCTTATACCTCCATGTCTTGCAACTGTGTTAAACATCTTTAATTATTGTAGGATAATTATGAGGATTAAAATGTTGAGGACTATGATGAAATTCTCCCTGTCAGATGCTTTCCAGGAATGCCTATCAACCATTGACATCTACCTTTAGAATGTCTCATATAAATCTGTTCAGAGCTTTATGAGACAAAATAAGCACTTTTCCTTTTTTTTTTTTTTTCTTTTTTTTTTCTTTTTAAGGTAGTTAGTATTTAGGAAATTCTGCAGCTGTGAGTATGGTGATTTTAAAAATTAAGAGAATAGAAGAAAATGGTGATAACCTTGACGCCAGTGTGCAAGAACAAGCCCAAATCTGCAGGTCACTTCAACAGATAGCCACGATTGCGCTAAAAACATCTATTGCATATATGAGTATCATATATTAATGTGGGCATGTTTTACCATCATTATTAGCTTGTTCTTTATGGCACAGAGCAAGGACAGTGCCTGCTTGGCTGCATATCCAGCTCCACAGCATTTTGTTCACACTTCAAATTACGGCATGTTAGAGCATCTCAAACATCTAAAATGGCGCCATGTATAAAGATGATTCATTTTCTATAATGGTTCATTATTTGCAGTGAATTATACTCCAGAGCTTCTCTTTACTGGTTGATCAGAGACTAAACTGATGTCTCAATCTTGACACTTAACTATTCAACAGCTAAATTTAGATAACAAAGCTGTCCAATACCCTAAGTTTGATGATATAACTGATAGTTCTGGTGATTTAAATTTTTTTCCAAATCCTTACATTTGAGTTAATCACGGAAAAATGAGTCACCTGATTAAGGTGTAATGAAATGAGAACAGAAAAATCATAATAGCAAAGGTATTGGTTTGAAAAGTCATGAGGAATGTGGAAAAGCTATTCCACAACCTTTTGGGTTTGCATTTAAAAGTTTGGTACTCTTGATATTTACTCCTGGAGTTTACTCGATGAAATCTTGACAGCACAGGTAAAAATTTAGCACAAAAGAGTTGAACCTCTCCTCCTATGTATTCAGTGTTGTACTCATTGCAAAACTCCGTATTATATTTCTGTCATCTTAGTATTGTAGATGCTATTTATATAGTGGGATTGAAGAGGTATTGAGCCATTATGTCTGTTAAAAAATGATGGAAATAACCTCTGTTTTTACCTCAGCCATCCATAACCATTTTTTCTAGTCTCTGTATCACACCTTACCCCAGCATATGGCCGGGAGCATTCTGAAGAAGACATTCTTCTAAAAATATTAAAGACATAACAGGTAAATTATCACCAGCCTGTGACTTGATCAAGGCTGTTGAGAAGAGAATCTGAAACAACTTGAAAAGCAAAAGACGTATATGATATCTGCTGTTTTACTATAGGGGATAATACCTGAAGAATCCATGAATTTAAGTAAGAGACAATGCTTTGAAACAGACAATTTCTTTGAGAAGATGTTTGGCAGGTGTTCATATAGTTCTTCAGGGCCACAGTACTGCAGTAGAACTATGTTTATTTACCTTGTGTTAAAGCTATTTTTTAACTGAATTTTCTGTGTCTTTTTTCTCTGTTCCAAACTTTGTCCAGGCAGACTTTCTGTAGCTTGCACCTTGATCTAGGATGTCCTGACTGCTGTACAGATATTGCCAGTGTATGTGTTCAGATCCAGATGAGCAAGACTAGTTACAAGAGTCTGAAAATGCCGAAAATCATTAAATACCATCAATGATGGTGCAAATGTAAAGACAAATCTAGCATGTGTGAAGAGTGCGAGAGGGCTTTGAACCTGCTGATCAGACACAGATTTTGAAGACAATGAGTGTGATGATTTCCAGAAGTGTTGCATTTAAGGGTCTTGTGCCATAGTACCATATACATTTATTTCTTAGTGGGAAATCCTGAACAGAATCATAGCAGTGGTAAATCTGGTGACCTACTCTTAAGAAATTCTAGAATTTTTTTCCTTCTGATCCTCTCAGACTCTGACACAGAAGGAAAGTCTACACATGCATTTCTTGATAGCAAGTTTGGAATGCAAAAAAAAAAAAAAAGCTTCTGCATCTTTAAACCCACTGCAAAGCTGCGCAAGTTACTGAACACAGTTTTCAGTAACATTTATAAATTTTCTTTGATGGTTCTGAGAGAGAAAAGGAAGGGATTGGTAATATTGCTTCTTCAAGAATGACATGCTACTGACTTACAGTTTGATAGGTTTTTTTTCCCCACTTTCATTTCGCTGTACGGTAAAAGCAATCAAATCTAATTTTCTAAATTTAGAGTGAGTCAGACTGAAGCCTGGGAGTGCTACTTGAGATTTACCAAAGAATCTTTATTACATTGCTATGAATGATTGCAATATTTGCAACAGTATTATAAAGTTCAAGAACAAGACCACTTAAAAGAAGACAGAAATAAATCTGGCCTGAAAACCAGGAACAAAGTCCAGTCTGGCTGTAGTATGTTATAATATAAATACTTATTCAGCATGAGCTAAAAATGAACTTGAAATTGATGAAAGTCTTAGAAATATTTATTTGATATAAACAATATGTGCTATCAAAGGAAAAAAAAAAAAAAAAGGAAGAGAATCTTGGATCTATTTTTGTCATATAAACAAACTCAACTTGAATATGTCATGCCTGCGTTTAAAAAGGTTCCTTCCTCTAACCACAAGCTTATCTTGAGGGGAAGGACATCCTTACTTATAACACTGACAAATGTTGTTCTGCAGAGGGTGTTTATTTCCCTCTTGCAATTATTTTGTTATCAATAAAATTTAAAAATGGTTTCCACAGCTTCCAGGTCTGGCATCTGATAGGATTAACAAAATTTTTTTCCAGTAGAGAGAATTCGTGTGAAGGGACATGGAATAATATGATTTTTTTTTTTCCCTATGGAACTTAGAAACAGGTATTTCTATATTAGTTTTTGTATCTATGTGTAGTTTCATTTGGGGCAAATAATTAAACCAGAATAATACTCTATGGCAGGGTTTCTCTGTTTTAAAAAGAGAAAACAGACAATTCATGTCTCTGTGATCTGTAGATTAAAAACAGAATATCATGCTAAACCTTGGTTTTGACTTTAGAGGCAAATTACTACATCTGGACTTTTACACTGAGAATTTGCTTGAGGCTTGAAAATGTTAATTTACTACAATGCCTTGTTCCCACAATAACTCTGCTATATGTAGGAAAATGACTAAATATTTCAATCCAAGTTCCATCAATGAATTAGATGTGCAGCATCTACAATGACTTGCTTTATTTAATGCCAGGTTACCTCTAATACCAAAGGTGTTTCTGTTTGCCACCATTATTGTGGGAAGAGGAAAGGGCTGTTTTGCGTTCATGGAAAAGTACAAGTAGAGTAATATTTTCCAAAAGACAATAACTAAGAAACTTCCAGGACTGAATGGCTATTCCATGAGCTGTGAGAATCCTTAGCAAAGAGGCATTCATCCCCTGTGAAGATTCATACAGCTGTCCAAGGAAAAGGCAGCTTAACCTCAGGGAGATGACAAGGAGACAAAGTTTAGAAAAGAGTCTGATACCAGAATAGAAATCCTCATGCGACCTTTTTTGTCACTAGATTACTGGGAAGGGTCTGGTTACAGGAGTATCTGGTCTGGGTCTCTTGAGAGTTTATTGCAGGAGATGCCTCCTGTCTGGAGGAAGAATCTTGGAAGACCTATTAGAAACATTCTAGACTAGTAGGTAATACTGGATTTCCCAAGATAAGCCAATTACAGGACAGAAGTCAAGGACAAATATATGGAAGACTTGGGTGATGGTTTTAACTAATGGTCTGAAAGTAAAACGCTGTATTTCATAGATTTGAAGAGCAGAGATGGTTAAAGTCAGTCCTTTGAAGTTAGGAAACAGTGGTGCAATGCTGGAACCTTGTACTGTGTAGGGACCAGATGGATAACTGCATGTGCTAGATAGAGAAGTGTGTAACCTGGATATGTGCCTCATTATAAAATTATTGTTCCTTCTTGTTCCTCCAAAAATCATGCGTAATTATGCAGCAGGTGAAGAAAAGAAAGGAATCAGATACTGTGAAACCTCTGACCAAAGATTCATTCCTGGCTGCCTTTAACCCTCTTTTCTGAAATTATTCTCTTCATCATTACATTATTTGCCAGACATTGACCAGACCTCACTGAAACAGCCCTTTAAAATGTTGACTCGCAAAGCCTGTCTTTTTTCACGTGCAAAAAAGATTTTCAATATCTAGAAACCTGCTTCATATCCATTACCCTATGCCATTGGCCTAATGAGCCACACTAGCAAAAATAACTTTATTAGAAACTTCACATGAAGTTGCAGTCTAATGTTCTTCACCAGACCATAAGGATTTTTTATCTGGCTGCAATGATCTTTGCTTAGGTATTATATTCACTCATCCAAACACTTTGCCTTTGTTTCTGCATATTGATAAATATTTAGTAAGCTCTGTCTACATAGATTAATATAATGGTTTGAGTTTGAAGGAAACAAAGATTATTGAGTTCCAGCTCCACTGACATTGGCAGGGACACTTCCCTCTAGACCAGGTTGTCAGAGCCCCACCCAACCTCTCCTTAAACACTTCCAGGATTGTGCATCCACAACAAGTATATGGTGTGAAAAGAAAATATTGATAATGACATTAAAGAAATAATAGCATTTTTAATAAAAGCTTGAAGATCAATTAGGAAAGTCCGGTAAAATAAAACCAGGCAGAGAAGGTAATAAAAATGCTTTATTTAATGGATTTAAAACTTTGAGATATTTATTAATTTGAATTGTTTCAGAGCTCATTATTTCAAGAGAAAATTTTTGAATATTTTTTAGATTAAAAGTCACTAAATTTCATTAACTTGTATGACTTAAATGTATTTATCTTCACCTTATTTTTATTTAATTTCATTAAGAAAGCAAGATTTTAAATGGATTTTCATTTGATTTCTTGTAAACGATGGTAAAGATGGGATGAATGTTTGCAACTGATCTATAAATCTCTTCCAAACAAAGTTAACAATAGAATTATTAAGGCAACATTAAATATGACAAAATGAGCAACACTTCTATCAAAACAGCCTTGTTGTAATTCAGTAATAAAATAAATATTGTTAATTTATTCTTATTGTTAAGTAAGTATATTTCAAAACAAAAACATAGATTGCACATTACCAAATTGAAATTACCTAGCATTAAAAAATAACATTGGTATAATACATGGATATTACTACTGTATGGAAATAGCATAGGCATAAAATAATCTCTCAAAAATACAGAAAAACAAGCAAATGGCTCATAAGAAAAATTGTCTGTTAGCACTATTGTCTATTGATTCTTTTGATTCAAATATCTATTTGTTAATCTATATGGTTTAAAAAAACCTCATAGTATAAATAAAGGGATGCATAAAACTTTTTTGTTTTAGCAAAACAATCCTTTTGGCATTCTATACAGTCTTTATTTTAAAAGCAAAGATTGAAAACTCTGCTAGTCTACAAGTACTGCAGTAGCCCACATCTTATAATTTGTTTTAATGAGAAATAAAATATGATTACTCATTCAAAATTGGCTGTTGGCACTATCATAATACAAACTATTTTTTTTTTCCTCACTAGAGCCAGCAAACCAATGAAATATGACTTTTACATGGAAAATAAAAATTCATTAAGGAAAAGGCTAATGTGTGAGGGCCAGGTACGATGAGTGTGTTACACACAGCTTAAAAATTAAAAATCTGTATGAAAGAGTGAGAGTGGAGTTATTTTAAATGCAAACAAGAAGACAGTTTAGAGTTACAGGTCAGAAAGACTAATAATGGAAAAAAAAAAAGAAAGATGTTTCTGGTACTTGGATATTTCTTGCTTTCCTCTGAGGCCATGTCTGGGCTCATTGAAGAGGGCAGGAACTTTCAGCTTTTCATGCCAGCTAGGGTAAATCAGTACTGTATCATTTCTCAAATTGTGAAAACTTGTTCATTTGGAGCCTTTGGAAAAAAAAAAAAAAAGTGTATTTCCATCTATGCATCCATGCCTGCCTTTAAGTCCTGTATTTAAATAACAATGTCAAATTACATAAGTATGCTCCAAAGTCAGGAAGCGCTAAAGGATGCTTGGATGGCTGTCACCAAAGTGCTTCATCAATGAATGTATCATATAGTCAGGACTGAATTTAGAATCCTTTTGCACATCAACAGCATTAATTTCAACTCTTTCTAATTGGCAGCTAAATGAAAGCACCAGAATTATTTCTTTGAATAAAGTACATGAAAAAAAAAATTAAAGAATGGACCAGTTGCCTCTAGATGTTCTTGGAAGCAAAGTCAGTAACATTTCAGAGAAAATTAAAATGGCAACCTGCTGTCGCAGAAAGCAGTGTCTGAAAAGTAACATTTCTGGAGTAGGAAAAGCCAGGAATGCTGTAATTTATGCAAAAGTGTCAGCAAGGAAAATTATATCTTCCATACCAGAACTTTTCCAAAGAACAAGATCATGATCTGTCTTCCTGATTTGCATAAGAAATCTAAGGTCTACAACTGAAATGAACATAGAAAATCAGGATTATCTGGACTTCAAACAGAAACTTCATTATCCATTAGCTCATTTATTAGTTTTAGAGAAAAATTAGATTGTCTTTTTAAATAATAAAAGACACAAGGAGTGAAAACTGTGTTACTGCAAAGCAAACATTAATATACTGCTGTTTAAAATTATTTTTATTAATTTAGATGTTTTGAAGCTTTCAATTTGGATTTTTTTTCTTTCTCTTTTCAATTATTTGAGTATTTTAACCATATTTCATGTAAATATTAATCAGGATGTAACAATTCTGCAAATTAAAAATAAGTATTTATTTTATTATGAAAAGTTTAAAAATAAATAGATGTTAATACCTTGTTATTGCCAGTGGGTTTTTAGTATGTTTTTCAAAATATATGATCCCCTGTTTTGCAGAGAGCAAAAAAAAAAAAAAAAATTCAAGCATTTCTAATAGAAATTACATAATTAATTGAGAGGCAGAAAACATCTATATGTATGCTATATATAGGTACATGTATGAAAGATAGATGTAACTGAAACATAAATTGTTGTGTAGATGTGGCAGTGAATATCTCTGAAAAAGCAACCTCAGGCCAGCATATATATCCAGCCAAAAGGTCACTAATTGCAAAATTCACACTCTGATATATATGTGCAGTGAATTTTATTTGGCTCCTCTGTTTTTCATGTCTTGTTAAACCTCAGCAGTAAATCACTGATTCATGCAGTGATTTCCTAGCAGTGGCTGATGCTCATGATAAGAAACATTATCTAGTATAAACAAGATAATCTTGAGATATTTCAGTCCTGCATTACTTTGAATTCTTTAGCAACTACAAAGTTTGATTGTAAGTGGCATCAGTAACATAATATTTTCACTTGTAACTGAACCAGCTAGATATTGCTTGGGTCAGAATAAAATCCTTCTCAGAAAATTTTTCTCTGTCAAGCAATTAAGATATTTGACTTTAGTTTGAAGACAAAAGCTACAGAGCTTCAATTTATTTGATTCTTTCAGTCATAGTGACTGACAGTGCTAAATAAACACTATTAATAAATCATTCATCGGTGACTAAAGACTAGGCTCTTCCTGGAATATTTGCCAAATGCCTACTTCAGGAAATCTCACTGGAACGTCTGTCATTCTCACAATTACAGTGGAGAGAGCAGAGTGTGTCAGAAAGCTAAATTAAAGCATAGGAAAACCAGTAGCCTATTGGTTTTGAGACTGTAATAGCCCTGGTGTTATTTACAACAAGAATCGAAAATACCAAGTTAAAAAATACTAAATAAAAAAGAAACAAATTAGTTGTTGATTCAGTTTAGCAAATGGGACTCATGGCAGTGTAACAAGCAACAACTCCTACGGGGCATCAGGAATAAGATATGGGGACAAAAGAAATGAAAATTATGAAAATTAATAGAAAATTTGATGCATTTCTACTTCTCACCTCAGCCTCCAGGTTTCAAATGGTGCCTGAAATGTCATTCATGTAATTATTACCATATCAAGTTGAAAGCAATTTCAGCTCAGCTGATTTGATTGTGCATTAATGGCTGGAAAAAGAAGATAAGGAATGTGCATGGTAAAAATAGCTGCCCATTACAATAGCAGTAAATGGGGTCAATTATCTTATTAGATAACCTTGAATTCCTTGATCATTAAGGTGGTTTTGATTTTTTTTTGGTTGTTTTTTTTTTATTATTATTTATTAAAGATTAACACCAAATAAAAAATAGGAAATAACCTAATTAAAATATTTCCTTCCTTTTTGAATAGTGATTGAATCTTTTAAAGAGAGTTTACTAAATCTCATGGTGCTGAAAATGGAAGGTATCAGTAGGGCTGCTTCTTGCCTTACAGTGATGGTTGCAAAGGACAATGTGTGTCATATCACCTTTTCACTGAAAAGTTGACTTGTAATCTGTCAGCAACTGCAATTTAATTCCAGCAAAATGAGGAAAATAAGAAGAAATATGTTGGTTACTGCTTCAACCATAGCCAAGAGTCTAAAAGGGCCTCTATTGACTTGGCAGCATTCCTGACAGGAGAGAGCCTGGAGCCACCAGCCTCTACAGAACAGATCTTTTCCTCATTTATTTCAGCATCTCAGGGAATAACTCCATTTATTGCTTTTCTGTCCTCTGTCATGTACCTCTTTCCTCATCTTTGCTATATAAGACATAAGACTTGTGGTTTACCCTACAAAAGTTCTTGTCTCACATTTGTTTTCTAAATTACTGCTTTCATTTATGTTGGGAATGAATTTGCAAAGATGCTGTCACTAATGGCTCCCTCCATGTGAGCTGTAGGCTCCCAGCTTTTGTTTGGACTGGTTTGGCTATGTCTTGTTTTGTCTTCAACTTCACTGAATCTAAATATATACAACTGGAAAACTGTCAGAATTTCTCTTTAATTATTTGGGTATAATTTCTGTTGACCTGCACACGGAGAACATCATGGTATTGGTCAAACATGAAACAAAAGTATGAAAGGAGTAAGTTTCAGACATGCATCATCCAGACATTAATTAGGAACTGTTAAGAGAAAAATCTGAACAGAAAAAACCCAGTGACCAGTGACACATGAAGATCAAAAGGACTATAAAAACATTTTAAAAGCCCTCTCAGATAGCACAGACAGGCTTGTAAAAGTCACTCTGGAAAACCAGACCTGCTGAACAAGTTGGAGGAATGATCCTCAGAAAAAGAGATTATTGTCTTAAAACTCCTAACCTCTTACATTTCGTTCCTCCTAAATAAGAAGAATTGGTATGTAAGATTTAGTATTTCTCCGACTAACTTTTTTGTGAAGTTCATCCAAAGGAGTTGCAAAGACAAATCCTTGCCTTATTTTTTAATCAAGGCCATGGTGTAAGAAGCTTGGATGTTTTTGATAAGCCATGAACTATAAAAGCAAGCAGGATATATGATATTTAGCAGCATAAATTTGGAGACTAGGGGCAAGATGTCCAAAAGGAACTGAAAAGTATTCAATACAGTGAGATTTTTTCAATGCACCACACAGTTTGATGAGGTGTTTTGGAAAGAACCCTACCTGTTATAATTTTGATATGTCTCTAGAGAAACATGATTGAAGGAATATCTGTTTATAACAGCATATATGTGAAGAAGAAAGAATCTCTGAATTACTAGAATTGACTCTTAGTTCTGTCTGGTTGTATACTAACATTGCCAGCCTTATTCTTGGAAACAAGAATAAGGTAAGAGTAACTGATAGTAATTACCACCACAAAACTGAAATGTTATCAATTTCATCCTATATTCTGCAATCTGAATACTGTACAGAAGTAATTTTAGTTCCCGTTTCTTACACCTTTCTCTCCCTAAACTCTTTTATCAACAAATATCTAAAACCCCTTGAATAGTAAACACCCATTCGGTACTAGTGCTACTAGGTCAGGTAGAAACTATAGTGTAGGCACTGCCACAAAGTTAGGACATGATCAAGACATTGTGCTCTTAGCTTCATGTATAAATTATGAATATGGGGGAAGGGAGAAAACTCTACTGTTTATTTATTCTCCAAATAAGACATTTTGACAGAAAAAAACCTGTAATTTACTGGTAGATAGTATCCCAGAGAATAAATGGAATAAATACCTTTCCTCTTTTTGTTCATGAGATTGATACTTTTCATTTTGACAGAGCAGTTAACTTGAGTGAATTCCTGACCACAGAAATGGCTGGGCAGGGAGTTCATAATTAGCTACTTAGTCAATTGGTTATTTTGAGAGTGCAGTAAGGACTGTCTGTAAAAATAAAATCCAGCAAAATAATGAAACCACAAATCAGGCATGTCTCACCTTAATAAACAATGATGTCTAATTATGAAAGAATCTGTACTTACTTTCCAAGTGCAAAACACTCCATCTTAACAGTGGTTCCCCTTGCAGCTGTAACTGTGTAAGGAAAATGGACTTCAATTTTTGGTTCATATTCCCCCATCACACCTGGAAAATAACGAATGTTTAAAATATGAAATATCATCAATTTTCCATTATCACAGAAAGATCAGTGGTTTGCTTTTTTAATCTGCCCAGCAGTAAAGCCAGTAATTGATGGAGATGGCCTCACTTGATCTGATATGCTGTGCTCAGGTCCAGGATATATATATATATATATATATATATACACACACATACATATAAATAAATAAATAAATAAATATATATATATATATATATGTGTATATATATACATATCCATTTATATATTTATATTTATCTATGTATATATGCATAAATACTCCTCAGCAGTACAACATCGAGCAAGGATTTATTTTCAGACTTTAGTTAATATTTAAATTTTCAACGATTAAAGTGAGCAATCAATAGAAGAGTGAGAATTATCACAGACCAAATCTTTGTTTACCAGCACATTGACAATTGTGATGAAGAAATCAACAAAAAAGTAAGAATTGTTCAGATTTTTAGATGAGGAAAACTGAAAAAAATCTGACTTGTTGAAAAATTAGCAAGAAGTCTAAATCTATAGCAATCAGTCAAGACTCTGCCAAGAATCTAAAGCAAGCAAATAGGAACAAGAGATGAAAAGGAAGGAGAGAAAAGATATCTCTTATCTCTTTTAGAGATCAAATGTCCTAGCCTTGAAATGTTCCTTATGTGGCTCAGGATTTTCCAGTGGGGCTGTGCTCTCATTTTCCCACTGTCACTCAGGCTCCTGAAGCTTGGTTCTGGGAGGAAGTCTGAACATATTTGAATATTTCATCAGGGGCTTAAGTCTAATTAGAAAATCTAAATGTGTCTCTTAAGTGAATCAAATGACAAAAACAGAAAGCAAAAAATGGTTTTATTTTAAATAATGAAATTCTATAAATACTGTGGCTTTCTAGGTAGCAAATTTCTTTTTTTAAAAACTTAATCCTGCAAGTATTACATGTGCAGGCAGCAATACTGACCCATTTCCTCCAAAACATGACTAAATCAGTGTTTCACGTTGCTTTATGAATCCTTTTTTTAAACATGAAAAAAAATTAACGTGTATCCTGGGTATGAGGAATCTCCTATGTTCCCTTGTAGTGAACACTGCTGAAAGTAGTTCATTTAGGTTTTATGATAGATGGAGCCATATATTCCTAAGGTGTTCTTTTAAAATCTCTGACATCTGCTGACTCTTCACACTCACTGACAGGTTTTGTACTTCAATGAAATTAAAAATAGGGTGTTTTTGCTTTTGGGTAAGGCTTTGTTCTGGAAAATAATTGTGTTGTGTTATTATATAGTATTTAACATTAGCTCTTTTAGCCCTGAATACAAACAGATCTTAAAATAGTATTAAAATATTCTTGCCTTTAAAATAATACAGTACAGCTTTACCCATCTCAGACAATATTATCTTTCAGATCTTATGTTGTTAACTACATTAAATCCTTTTGATAAATGCAGTCTGTACACATACTGAATGCTCTTTGCATGTCATGCTGTCATTTAATATTCTTGATGAAATTCTTTGTACTGATGGTTTGTACCACGTCCTGTTCTTCTGGGTCATTGCTGCCCTAGCAAGTGACATGCCTGCAGCAACTGGCAGGAAATGTATAAAAAATTACTGAGCAATTGCTTTGTGTCCCTATGAAAATTAGGAAACAAAAGTCTATTATTGCAGAGGGATATTTTTCATTCTTATTATTTATGATCTTTGAGACCATGAAGGCCATTACAGTTGCATAGATATTAAGGGAATTGTTAGGGCCTTACCTTCCCACATTACACTATAATTGCTCTGCTATGGCTGTGGTACCTCTAGGCTCTTTAGCTTTCCAGCTTCTGTTTTGGTCATTGTGACTCAGTGATGGCAAAAGAACCATCACCTGCGTTTTCATTAGGATTTTTGTTCATTTGTGTTAGATGCTAAAAGGAAGCTGAACTTTAAGAAATATTGGGGTTTCAAGCTACGTGCACTGGAATCAATCTCTCTCAGGCTCATATACATGACTCTCTTACAAAGGTTTGGCTAGGGCCATAAAAAAATCCTCAGTCATTTTTTATATCCAGTTATCAAACATGAAATACAACAATAAATAAAATTGATCAGCAGAGAATAAAAACATAATATACGATTTCCAAGTGGCTAACAAATCATAGAGCTCACATGTTTTGGGCACTACAGAGCAATGGGATGCTGTTCTCAATCCTGCTGTGCTCTGCCTTCCCATAAAAATGCATCCTTTCTGAAAATCCTCTACCTTTCAAGGCCTGACCCCCATTGTTCACTATTTTTTAGGCTAATTACTTGGTTTACTACACTCCCTACTTCACAAACTTTGTATTTCACCTGAGTTCAGATCTGAGTATAAAGGTACTGAATTTGTGATTGATGTGAAACATACGTGTTCAAAGTAAATTTAGTTTACCATATCTTGAAATTTGGCCTGGGATTAGAAATGGTTTTTAAAGCCAAACTTTACTGTTTAAGTAAATCTAGTCCCTGGCCTTAATTTTGAAGTAGTACATCATTCCACCTTAACTTTTCCAGTATTTGGGTCTCTGCCCTTTCAAGAAGGGTCTTCTTGGCTGGGTGAGATTTAGAAGCTAATAATCCTTTTGTTCAGTCTCTGATTACCAAAGAAGACACTAATTTAAATGACTGAGCACATCCCAGGACAAAGCACAGTTTGACCTTGTTAGAATCAATGGCTTGTTATTCGTCTAGCCAGAAAGGGACCTCAATATATATAGCAGAGATCTCTCCTTAGATATTTTTTTACAATGATGCAGTTATCACCAAGTATCTACTGTCCAACCCAAGTACCAAAAATAGTATTTGGAACACCTACTTTACTTTTAATGAGGGGTTTCATTTAACAAGATTTTCCTCCAACTTTACTGCAAATCTGTGACTAACATTCTACACTCTGCTACTCTGTGTCTTATGAACCCTAAGCTATAATGTCTGCATTTCATTTTTCTATTTAAAAAAAAGTGATGACATAACAATGTGATAAATATTGATTTTGAGGCACTTACATATCACAGGAATAGATGCAATAAAATTTCAAACATTTACACATATTACTGCAGCTGAAATTCTTTACATTATCCACTATGGGCCATTTAATGGAAATGGAGAATGGAATAAAGAAGCGAGGTCAGTTTCTAATTTTCAGTCCTTTCAGCTAAAAACAAGAGAAAGAGCTACAGACAGGATATCAGACATCATTTCTTTGCAAAGGACTGCTCTACCTCTTCATTTAGCCTGCCAATCCATGACTTATACAACCTCGGATGAAGAGTGTGGAGCAACCGAGACAGTGTGAGAGTATCCATACATTAAGAATTTTTTCCTTTATGGGGTCAAATAAAACCTGAATGCTGAGAAGTCATGACACATCCTCTTACTCAGTATAACGATGATACCCACCATTGTATCTGGTCTGCAGCATAGATTTTAAATGAAGAATTTATTGACTCACCTGTTATTAATCTTATTCCAAATTGAAGGACCAGCACCTGCTGTAAGTCCCTAAAAATTCACTCTGGGAATGGTTGTTTTAAGATAACAGTCCACAGTCTTCCTTCCACTTAGATGTCTCTCAGCCAGGTTTTGAGCTATAAATTTATCATTTAAGAAGCCCTGAAAATGCTCATGTGAAATTGCATTCTGAAATGTACTGAACTAAGCACTAAACTGAACTAATACTAAAGTGCCAACATTGTTTTTCTATGTTAGAGAACAAATCCTATTGCATATCACAGGATGGAAAAAGGTCTTTACTGGAATATATCTTAATATAAAAGAAAAATTGGCAATTCAGTGTCTGGAAAAATATCACAATGAATACAACATAAGAAGAGAATAAACTCTAGTTACAACTAAGGGATAAGATGTTCATGCATTCCTAATTATAGAGGAATAAATGTGAAAGAAAGGCGCATTTAGCAGAAAAAAAAGTGTTTAAAGTTTAAACATAACTTTACTCTCACTTCTTTAAAATCCATATTTTACTCATACTTAATTTCATTAGTTCATCAGTTATGCTGAACTCTGAACTCTGTCTGGAAAGCCCTTTCTAGAAACAGTATTGCTGTCTTGAAACATATTATTATTTATAACTCTTAAATGTAATGTATGTCATACATACAAATGAGCTTTCTGCCTCTCTTAAACATCAAAACTAGCTGAAACCACTTAATTTTCAGTTGAAAACCTGTGTTTTATGGCTGAAATAAACGGAACTGAGTCCAAATCCTAGAGACACAAATGCAATGAGACAGTCTCAGAATAAGCAACGAGGGAAATATTGGAATATAATTTAGTATTTTAAATGAGAGGCCAAAATTTCTAGTGTGCAGATAGGGCTGCAGTGTTTTCTGTTTACCTGTACTTGAGCAGTAACTATGACCAACTCTGCAGTTTTTTTCCATGTAGAAAAGCCTTTACTGAGTAACAGCCTAGACTTCAATTTCCCACATAATTGTAAAATGGCATCTAAGCTCTCCTTCTCAATCCAGCACATCTGGTATTGGATGAAACCGAACTTCACCCTTTGGACGTTCAGAGAGGAGTGAAGACATGTGAATGGCTTGTATACAACGTTCCAGTAGGAAGATTTATGCATGTACAGCTGTATCTACACGTGAAAACCTGAATATTTTCACTGACTAGGTAGGTAGATAATTTTTCTTAGCAGCCATACACATCAAGAAAGAAAAAGACTCACTACACTAGTCAACATACCATCTTGCTTGGGAGGCTTAGATCAATGAAAACCAAATCATGGGGAGTTTTTACAGGGAATGAGATTGCAGTGAATTTGGCTCAAGAAATATGTGGCAGATTTCTTTTCGACATCACTGGCCAATGTTTATTGTTTCTCCTTTCCAATTGCCTGATATTCATCCAGGATGGGCTCACAAATGGTATTCGGAAACCTGGCAAATATTATTTAATCTAAGTGATTAGGAGGAAGATATAATTTTTATGGGGTTTTTAATTACCTTCCTGATGAAATGTTCATAGAATCTCATTTTTCCTATAGGAAATGACATAATTGTTTGTACTTCAAATATGACATTAAGCTTAATTTTTTTTTCATTGCAACCTGTGAAGTTGTTTTACAGGATGAAAACAAAATATTCACTTTCCAACTGGGTGCCAGTGTCAAAACTATTGTGATGTCCAGTGAGAGTACTTGCCTTGCTTCTGATTAATTAGAACTCTACTGCAGGAAATAGTGCTGCTTTAATATTCATTGTATCTAATTAACTGGAAAAGCTTCCTAAAATAAGAAATATTTTTTCAATTGAGACTGCTTATATAACCATGCAAAACAAAGAACCTTTCATTTTCTCAATACGAAAGACCAAACTAACACTAAAATTTCTCTGTCATCAGCAACAAATATTGAAATATCCATTGTTTTAGATTCCATAGAAACAAATCATCCTGTACCTACTTGCTGCAGTTTTGACTTCAAGCAGAACTCCTGCTGCCCACAATCAAATTATTTTTCTACTCTGACAAGAATTCCAAACTGAAAAGTAATTTTTTTTTTAATATTATGCCATACCCTATGACTGCAAAGCAGCAGGCACTGGTGAATTTGTATCTAAGATCCTGAGACAATAAGATACATAACATTCAGGATCATTCTTCATAATCTGAAACTATTTACAGCTGTAAAGGTTACTTTCATTTTCAATTGCACAAATTTGAATTCAGTCACCAAGAATTAAAATATTTCCAACATACTTCTGTCTGAAATCTTAATAGTTATGGTTCAATGCAACACCATTCTTAATCCTGACTTGAATTTAGAGGAACATTTTTTTTAAGTTCAGTTATTTTGGGCTTTGTATATTCCGCTAATGGATCAGTTAAGTCTTTGTGCAAGTTTCATAAATCATGAGAAAAAGGACTGAAACAAGAAAACATTAGTGCAGAAGATGTGTAAGACACTACCTGGCTAGAATCTTGAGCTATTTTAGCTAATTTAAAAAAGCTACTGCATTTCCAGAATATAGTGTTTCTATAAGACTTAGCAATTAAAAATCCTCTAAAGAGGTTACCTCAAAAGAGCTCAAAACCAGACTAAACTAAATGCAAACTTCTGCAGTAGAAGAGTTCTTGCTCTACAATGAATCCTGGGACATAATAATTTCCCAAGCTGTCCCTATTTTCCACCTGTAATAACCCTAAAACCTACTAGGTTCAGACCTTTTACATTGCCAAAAGACCATCCCAAGTTATTTTCTCTCTCTACTTTTTTTAGATTAAATATTTTACAAAGACTGCTTTTGAACTATTGTGTGGTGTTTGAGAGTATTCCTCAACTATTCTACAAAACACACTGTAAAGGTTTGTTTATAGGAACCCTCAATAAAATTCGCTGCCTACCTGTATGTATGTATTCCTTTAATTTTTTTTTTAAACTTAAAATAAGGCTACACTGACATTTCTTAATTCTAATTTTCATTCTGTTATTTTTACAACATTGTGGGAAGACCTTGGCACAAGAGCACACCAAAAGAGACAAACGTTCAAAATACCTGTAACCCATGCAGGATTTACTTTCAGTAGAGTAAAGCAGAGACTGTGGGAGGACTTTTATTTTCAGTTTTCAGAGCGACCCATCATTAAAATACCTCTCTACAGTTTTACAGGAGAAACATATTTACTACCAGGTAATGGCTGTCCAGGGACATTGCCATTTTATCAACCTTCCCCTGGAGCAAACCTTGCATACATTCATTCACATCTCTGTCAGTGTTATCAATCTTTGTATATCACTAAAAGATAAACTTGATTTTGCCCCGACAGTGTGCCTCTTCTTGGAAAAAAAACCAAAACAACAAAATAAACAACAAAACAAAGTAGGATTACTTCAGGTTTGATTCCTGCCCTAGAGTACTGAGTAAGAAGAGTTCCTACCGTTTCTATGGACTTGCACAATTCAAATACAAAATGTTACTGCAAAACCTTGCAATGTAACCCACATGAAAAAGGAAACCTATAAGGCTGGAAACTGCAGAAAACCTAACAGAATTAAGTCACAGCTGAATATGTATTTTGAACTCCTATTAAAATTCAGATGTACTTTGTTGTATTCTAGAATTCAACTCCATATGAACAAACCCATTAGAGGAAAAAACCACTAGTAAAAGTTAGGAAAAAAAATAAAAACAAAGAACAAAATAAAAACAACATAGAAAGGCAAAGAATGAGAGGTCAAAACCATTAGATTTTATCTTTAAACAATCTTTTAAAAATTCTAGATATTAGTTAATTAACAACTGTCAATATTCTTCAGTGATGGGTATAGCTAAGTCTGTGAAGTTGTAAATTTTGTTTTATCTTTATTTATTACCTTATTATGCTACACTGGGAATTTTTATTGCTTGATTTCTATTATTTGGGAATTTGCTATGATTTCTTCCAAATTTTCCTTCATGCTGGTAAAACAATCTTTATCTAACCTAATGATGTTCAATATACCCCAGAGTTTAATCTCAAAAAGCATGTGCAGATCATATTTAATCATGTAAAATTAGAAAGGAACATCCTTAGTACTTCAATAACTATATGTTCTATCATTATGTGAGACTATTAATTACATTGAATTAATCAATAGAATGAAGACAGACAAAATTCAGTTCACTGGTTCACAGACTATGAAGATACGGAAAAAATCTGAAAGTCAGTAATGTGAGAACATGTAAGACATACCAACTTCTGGAGGTTAAACTAATTTGCTTTAATGGAGCTTAGAGAAAGTATTCTCTGATGTCTGAAATTGTCCAGGTTTGCTGCTTTTTTAGGGTTTTTTTTTAGTTGTTTTTTTTTCCCCCCTCTGGAAATTTTACCACAGCAAAGCCAATATGCAGTATCTGCACAGAGCTAAAACAAAGAATTGCAAAATTCACTACTGTACAGTAATAATGATAAAGTTAAGATATCTTCCAAGGAAATAAAAAAGGTAAGAAGGATAAAAAAAGTATGAAAAACGGGCAGAAAAATCTGTGAACTTGAAATAGCTGTCTTATGCTCTCAAACATCAAATGTTTATATTCCCTAAGTCTATATTTCCTAAATATGAAAAAACTTTCTGATGTTTTTATGAGTCAAGACAATTTGCTGCTCCCAATCATCATCCAAGCCTGTGAAGATACAATTTAACAAAGCTGTTTATTATTTGTAAACAGTTATCAAATAATTCCTCAAAATTTGCAATGCATTAAAAGACAGTTAATGAAATGATGCATATTTTTTATTTCCTGCTAAAGCTTTTATCTCCTCAGAATTTTAGGGTGTTTTTATAACCCAGCTTGAAGTGAAATAGAATTATATGAAATGACTGATTGTCAAGGACATCTGAACAAATGAGGTATTCATTTTATTCAGAATTCATTGAAGGATTTCTTGATGTTTTTATTTAATTTGCCTCATATCAAGCAGCTAAGCTCCCCTTTGAGACACATCACAGAAGAAATAAAAGATTAATAAAATCCCAGTAAGTTCTTACAATCTTGCAGAGTTTGACAGAATGCCTTAGTGTTATTCCATTTCTTTCTCATAGATAAACAGAGACCAGTGCTGTCATTGAACAGCCTTTTGTCACAAGCTGTCTAGTCCCCTGGGCATAGGTACTGTATATGCATCAAAATCTAAGAATGATGATAAATAAATCAATTAGAGTATTTTGGAGTTAATGATATATGTGTTTGGAGAATAGCGGCTGTATAAATTGTTTTATTTATGTAGAGCTATTTGTAAAGCTGTTTAAAACCCAAGCTCTTCCTGTGGTTTCTAATGTGCTGACTGCTTAGGGAAACGTCAGTTGTGATGCCAACCACTGGAACTGAGAAAGATGTATTATTTTAAAATCTAAGTGAGTGTTTGAAAAGTTCAAAGTAATTCAAGTAATTTTATGACAAAAAAAGCTTAAAAAGCTATATTTAGAAACATGTAACACAACTCAGCAAACACAGAGTGGAGTATATTTTCAGATAATTTGATGTTTGTTTTAATGTCATTTTAAAATTCTCACTTCCCTCCTGGAGTCTATTCCCAGCTGTTTCATCCTTCATAAATTAAATTTTCTTTAACTAGGTAGCACTGCTTTTCAGGAGTTATTCTGTATTTTGGTACATAATGAATGCATGCTTTAAAAATGTTGTCATCACCTTTAGTTTTAAAAAAGCTAGTTAGCTAGATAGATAGTTTTTAAAAGGCCCATATTATTGCATTTATGTGGAGGAGGTAGAACCAGACAGATGTCCCAAATATTATGATTTAGCAACCAGTATTTTCCCTAACAATTTTTTTCAAGGTAGGTTTATGGAGACTGCAAAGTTAGGTAGAAAGGTGAGGTTTCTTCACTGAGAAACTTGCTTAGTCATACAGGAAAACAAGCAATTTACTAAGAAATACTAAAGAATTCCATGACAAGAAAGAAGGCTTTCATAAATACCAACAGATTATAATTAAGGCACGGAAGCCTGGTAGAAATTCATGTGTGTGAAAAAACGAGCCAGGAAACTGTGGAAATTGTTGAGGAGCTGTTCATCTATGTGCAAAACTTCCCCAATACTCTAGCACAGTTCAGAAGGTTGGATTATCACAGTGGTGTGACAGCCAGCCATGAAACAAAAATTTGCTGGAGGCTGGTATTTACTACCCACTTGACATTTTAAAAAATCTGCAGTTTTCCTTCATGGATTTTTTTTTTTCTTAGCTCAGTGATGTAGACTGCTGCCTTTATCCTTATTTACTCTCTAAATTTCTTACAGTGTATTGTGTGCCGATGTACTGTCAGTACAAGATGGAAATTAATCTGCTGAATATCTGCAAAGAAGGAGCCAAATAAAAGCATGAAAAAATACCATAAAGAATAAATAGAGTAAGATATTAATAATAAATAAGACAATAAAATTCCAAATTTTTTCAGAGTCCAAAGACATTAAAAAGGCAGTCAATGTTTGGGGGTTTTAATTTTGAAAAAAAAAATTATCAAAAATATTAAGTTTACTATGATATGTCAGTAAAATTAAACACCTGAAACTCTATTTTTAACATAGGTGTGTACTAAACTAACAAAAGAAAATAGGAAGTGATAAATTAAAAGAGCAGCTTCTTGCTGCAGAGGCTACATGCTATGCAGAAGGAAATTTAAATTTGCTACAATGAATAAACATTAGCTTAATTTCATTTTAATTGCTGAACATATTTTTAATTTACTCTATTAAACAAAGTCATCTGTATTTAAATCAAGATTTTGTATTGTGTCTGTAGCATAGGACTACTATTTGTTCAAGAAAAAAGCTATAGGCAAGACAAAAGAAAACTCTCATAAGTTTCTCTCTCTTTCTCTCTTTGATTTATGTAGGTATGGATTTACATGTGCTGAATTGCTGTGAGGAACTAGAAAGTATAAATGAATGTGGAATATCTTGAAAAGAAGGAAAATATTGACCATTTTCTCTCTTCCTTTGAGATATGGCAGAAAAGATTGACACCCACTTCCCCGCAAGCTCCTCTCAGGCAGCTGTAGAGTGATAAGCTCTACCTGAGCCTCTTTTCTCCAGGCCAAACACCCCCAGCTCCCTCAGCCACTCCTCATCAGATGTGTTTTCTAGATCTCTAGCAGCCTGACTGCCCTTCTCTGGACTCATTCCAGCACCTCAACATCCTTTTATTGAGTGGCCCAGAGCAGGACACCTATTTGAGGTGTGGCCTCAGCAGTGCTGAGTACAGCAGGACAATCAATCCCTGCCCTGGTCCTGCTGGCCTCAGCACTGCTGATCCAGGCCAGGATGCCATTGGCCTTCTTGGCCACCTGGGCACACCNNNNATCATGTTCAGCTGCTGTTTGCCAGCACCCCCAGGTCCTTTTCTGCCAGACAGCTTTCCAGCCTCTCTGCTCCCAGCCTGTAGCACTGCCTGGGGCTATTGGGACCCAAATGTGGAAACCTGGATCGTCCTGATCCTTCCTGTAGATGGGCCTCATATTTGCTATTTTCCAGTCTACTGTGACTTTTCTGGATAACCAGGACTGTTGGTAAATAACTAAGAGTGGCTCGATGGGCTCTTTCACCAGCTCCCTCATTATTGTTGGGTGCATCCCATCCAGGCCCACAGACTTGTGGGTATCTAATTGGCATTAACCATTCCCTCCTGGATCATGGTGGTATCACCCGAGTCCCCATTCCTAAATTCCAGCTCTGGGAGTTGGGTATCCTGAGTACAACTGGTTTTGGTATTAAAGATTGAGGCAGAGAAGGCACTAAGTATCTCAGACTTTTGTCATCCTCTGACGCTATGACACACTCTGCACCCAGAAAAAGATGGAGGTTCCCCTCCGCCCTCCTTTTGCTGCCAGTGTATTTAGGGAAACTTTTTGAGTTGTCCTTAATCACAGTGGCCAAATACACGAAGGATGTCCTGGCATCCTGCAGCTGGTCTGTATGTCCCATGTGGCGTTGGCCAGTCCCCGTGGATGTCTCAGGTGCCTGAGAGTATCACTGTGGCAGTAACCACTTGGGTTGAGGCAACTGAATGGAGCCCTAAGGAAACAGGCATTGCCTGTAAAGGAGATGTGAATGAAGAGAATGTTTTTCATTCATGTAGTAGCCAGAAACACTGCTTTTCTTACCATCATTTCTCAGTGTCAGAGGAGTAGGAGGACTCAAAACTCTGGCATTTGTCACTGTGTTTTTTACCAGGCATATGTAGCTGCCAACATCGGATGTTTGCACCTTGGATATGTAGAGATTGCCTGTCTCCTGAGAGATGAAACGCCTGCTGTCTTCTGCCACAAAAGATGGGAATTCATTAAATACCCAGCTATAGATGATCTCTAAAAGAACACAGAAAGAAAATAAGATTAAGTAATTGCAGAAATAATACTGTGTCATGTTAATAGACACACTAAATTAATATCCATTAGCTTTATTTCAATAATCTATGGGGGCAAAAAAAGTTAAAGATTTTTAAAACATTTTATTTGTTTGGTTTGGAATTGAAGAGAATTTTTTTTTCTCCCCTTGGGATTTTGAAAATAGGATGAATGTTGAATCCTAAGTTCCCTGTGAAGGCAGCTTTAGTTCAGATAAAATAATTGAATTATTCAGCAGACTCAGAAAACAGCAATAAAATACAAGATAATTCCCTTTTCTAGTCTTATGGGTCAAACTAATAATAATAACCAAATAATTATTTTCTCTACTTGTTCATATTTACAGGAAAATATATCAAGATGATTCCTACAGAGCTATGGATGACTTCTGCAAGTGTATGTGTATAAACAGGTTTCATTCTGAATGCCTGATTTTATAATCACTAGATTGTAGTAACTGCTCAACCTACTTTGTAAGTAAATTACTGCCTTATGCTCTATCTTTGCTTCTATAGCTCTATCTTAGTTCTATCATTTGCTTCATTGAAGAATTTCTTAACCCTTCATTGATGCAACTTAAATCTCTATGATCAATGAATAATTCCTTAAACCAACTCCACCAACTAATTGGTGAGTTTTAAAAACAGCAGTTAAATAAAGTCCTTTGGGTCTTATTTGTATCCCATAAATCATCTATTCTATTTACCTGAACATCACTATTCCCTTTATACTTACAAAAATTAGCTGAGAAAAAAACTTATTTCCTATTATTCTGTATGAGATTACATCATGACTTAATAAAAACCTAAATTCATTTAAGTCTCAACATTATAAATATCAGTAAAGTTAATGAGATTCTGATTTAGCAGAATGTTGTTGCAGGGAATTATTCATGTGGAGCTTCACCAACTCCAACCTTAACCCTATGTATATGTCGTTGCACATTGTTCTCCTTTTGAGCTTATCTCCCATTGTTTCATTCTTTCTTCACACTTAAAAAAAAAATATTTTTCATTACCTATACTGGAACATTTTCTTGAGGTTATTTGTTATGTAATCTCCCCTCTGTATAAATTTCAAAAACCTGGCTTCAAAATGAGAAAAACCAAAGCTATTCCAGGAATGTAAAGTCCCCACTACTGCTCCACAATGCAAAGTGCTCCACTGGTATAACAAATTCCAAGCTTTTAGACTGCAATTTCTTATGTGACTACTCAGCTTCAGCAGCAACAGGAAGACAGTAATTTCAGGTATATCAGCCTGGTTCTCTCACACTTTCATCCTCATGACAGTCAAAATGTCTTCTTGATATAAAGTTAGCTCAAAGGTAGAAGGGTCAAAGAGGTGAGAGGAAACACCTCAAAATTTAAATTTTTCTATGTGCTTTTCTTCTAATGATAGGACAGGAAATGGTACAGCTGTTCTTGTTATAAGAAGTTTGAAACATATTACATCCTAACCAGGTGTGCACTTTGACTGTAACAGTATAGAGAGCATTAGAAATTCAAACTGATTTGTCCTTTCCATCCTTATGTTGTACTGTCCCCTGACACCATGGTGAGAAAGGAACAGAGAAGAACAAGGACTGCTTTTTCAACCAATGTGAGTGCATATAGTGCTAGAAAGATGCAGTACCTTCTGAATCAATTTTTAGGAAGTTTCGTTTTGAAATCAGATGAAAATTCTCTCCTAAAAGCCCGATGGTATCAATATAAAAATGCTATGCTAAAGGACCTAATATACTTAGCTAACAGGAGGAGAAGTCTGCCTCAGAATCTCAAAATGAGGAATTAAACTGCACACATTAACTTTTTGCTAAAATCCTTATTAGATTTATTAGTAATTCTGGTGGCTACACATGACTCTAAGGAATTAAGGTCTCTCAGAATGTTCTCTGAGTGTTCAGATTTTCCTTTCTTTTCTATTATGTTTCAGGCAAAATACTAATTATGTCCCAAATATGTCTCTGAAAATTTTATTACCACATTTTGCCATAATGCTTTATCTGGCAAAAAATGATTCATGGCTGTATAAAATTCTACAAAGTGATGATGAATACACAAGTTCAAGGAAAATACATAGGCTTTCACTGAAGACCTCTTACCAGTTCAAATGGAAAGCGATCAGTCTCACTAATTGCTCTGGTTTAAAAGTAGTTCAAACCAAATGCAAAACAGTCATCAGTGTGGGTTCATTGGCAGTTCACACAGAAGAGAATTTTCTCCATTCGTAGCCTAAAACCACTTACAATTAATTATTCATTTATTAATTAGAATTAATACTAAGGAACAGATTTCAGGCAATAAATTTTTGTGCCTCTAAGGAAATAAAATACTTAGTCTTTGCCAGTGCTGGATCCAGGGGGATACTGTCATTTTGTCACTTTCTTAATTATTTTTGCTGTTAAAAATGGCATGATGGATGAATATGAACTGGTATGGGATACTGAGACAAAAAGAAGTAACAGAACTCCTGCCAAATCCAAAATTCAAAGCATTTATGCTATAAAGCTGCACTAATGTGGGGTTTTTTGTTCGTTTTTTTTTTTTTTCTTGTTTGTCTGGTTTTTTTGTTTGTTTTTTGTTTTATTTTCTTGTGTGTGCACACCTACAGCATCTATATTCCAGCCAGGAGCCCAGACTCTGAAAGAAGTGTTTAAAAGTGTTAGTCATTTACTTCTTGATTTTTGTCAACCCACTGACATTGAAAGAATTGCTACGATTTTTCATTTCTGTAATATAAAACCCCAGGAAGGCACTTTAAAGTACCTGAAGAAAGCATCTAAATACTCAGACCAAGAATTAATCTGGAATTCTTGGTCTCCTTTGCAGGTGAAAAGCCCCTTAGACACTTTATGATTTTTTTTTTTCTCCTATTAGACCTGGGTAATGAGTTCAGCAGATTCTTAAATAAAATTTTGAGGGTCGTGTCCATACACTATGCGTAAGCTTCAGTGGAAATATCTCAAGAAAATGTTGCAGACCAGTCAAGAACAACCACAGCTGGCTTGGGATCTGGGGACCCCACAGTTTTTAGCTGACAGAAATAGATGGATGATCTTGCAGAAGTGATTTTACAAAAGGGTGTTCACAGAATGACTGCAATTAAGGGAAAATGGGTGTACCTTGACATTGATCCATTGTGCAAATATCTCACACTTCTAAATTTGCAGCCCTAGAAGAGGATGAAACATGCATTGCTGTTCACATTCTTGGTCTCTGACTGTTTCTACTTTGTATGCCAGCAAAATTACAAGTTAGAGTTTGTAAAAAAAAAATTGACAGCAAAGGCTGGCCAAGTACAAAACCTGAGGGTTTGTTTCATTTTGCAGGTTTGTTTTTCTACTGGCAAGATTGGTATAAGACAATACCCACATGATTGCAAAGACATATTAAAAAAAAAAAAGAACTAATAAAAAGACAATAACGGAGAATTAACATTTAAAACATAAGAGGGTAATCTATAGTACATGCACAGTGAAATATTCTGAAACAACACTGCATGTAGCCATATGTCACAAGTCCCACAGGAGTTCAGCACAGGAGCACATGTAAACTGCCAGATTAAAGGCATTTAAACATTACCTGAAATCCTACTCTTACAAAATGGTAAACTGCTGACTGAACTTCCAGAATTTCAGAACGTGAAGTCTAAGACTAAGCAGATGACATCAGGTCTACTTGTACACAGTTCACTGCAGTTTTAAAGAAACTTCAGGCCTGAATTTTCCTATAATGGTTTGTGCTAAAAGATTTTAAAATCAGTGTCATTTGGCTAAGCACAAATACAACGGTCATAGCATTATTTTTTATTAGGATATTGAACTCCAGAGATGTATCTCAAGCCAGACAGAAAAATGACAGAGACCTTCAAGAAATTTTTAAGCTAAAAGTCAATGCTATCAAAATCGAAATAAACTGAACTAGAACTTTAAAATCAGAAAGTAATTACTTTATATATGTACCTTATGAAGTCATCTGCTTTTGAGAAAAAAACTTAGTTAATGCTTTTTCCATGCTGTATACTATTTGCTTTCAATAGGGGAAAAAAAAGTTTAAGACAAAAGAGAAAGCTAAACACTACAGTATACAGAAGTTTGGAGTTTTTTAAGAATGTGTGCTGAATTTATTTTTTATTTTTATGTTCATCTATTTTATTTTTAATATAACATGGCAAAACGACAAAGAGGATGCAGAGTCCTTCCTGAAAATTACAGTTGTCTGTAACACAAAAGAAAGTTTTCCACAGACTCTTTGCATCAACACAAACAGAAAGAGAGAATAAAAAGATGGAGAAATTATGCATTATAGAACAGCTGTAAATTAACATTTATGTCATGGATTGAAAAACTCTGCTGCTAAAATCTCTTATATATAGTTTCAGGGTAAAAAACTATGTAAGTCATTTTGATAACTGCAAAACTGATAGTTCCTTTTATGGATGACCAACCTTGTTTACAGAAGGATGTCTCTAAGGCAATACTTATCTTTTGTTCTGAAAGCCTTCCTAATGTCCAATTTGTTTCTGTATTTTATTAAGCACTTTTTATTAGGTTGTATAGGTGAAAGTCTGGGTCATTTGGTGATGACATAGTAAGAAGAGTTCATCTATCTCCTGACAGAATGAATTTATAGTGTGAAATCTTGCTTACTATAATTTCTTAAATGATTGTTGTGGTTTTATTTTCTCTAGAAACAACACTAATTCCTAAACTGTCACAATGTGATGTACTTCCCATCATGGATGAAGTTGGAATACTGACACACCAGCATTTTTCTTAGTGATTTTGGAGATATTCTGATGCAGAAAGTGTCAGTACTATAGTAATGAAAAAATCTTTCTGTCATTGTGGGTCAATATGAAATAATGCCTGAAGTATTGTAAAGAGAGTTGTGCTGAAGTATTCAGATAACACCAAATATTCACTCCTGTGTTTACTACTGCCTGAATGTTTTCCAGATTTGCTTAAGGGGTTTTCTCTTAAGGAATTGCTCCATTCATCGTTTTAACATGAGGTTTCTGGACAACCTTTTCACCAGTCCTGTTACCTAAGTGGTATTTTGGTGCAAGTGAAGCCATAAAAAGAAAGTTGTCATATGAACTCTTTTAAGGTCACTGAAAACCTGAGTGTCCACAACACAGCTAAATTTTGCCTATACAAGGGCAGAGCATGCAAAGCACCCATCCCATAATTGCACTTCTGTGAAGTTATGATGTTTGTACAAGAAATAACTCCAGTTTTGGTCTTTTTGTGAGGCAGTGGGAGATCCTTCAGAAAAAATATATTTCTCTTCCTCCATTTAGGATTTGCTTTGATTAATTCCACAAGATGGCAGTACTTGATGAATAAATGGCACTGATGCCTGATGACAGGCAAAATCTGAGATAATCTGGGAGTTTTTGCAAACCTGAAGAAATTTTTATTGCAATTTTTTAATCAATAAGTAAACCAGCTAAAAGTACACTTGAGATTACAGGCTGAATTTACTATACATAGCTATAAACCATGAAATTTGCAAGAGGGCTTTGCTTTAGTGTTTAGAACTACTCTGTTTAAATGAAATAAACTGTAACTAAAAATATAGGTCTACATTTCCCCTTCTGAAAATATAAAGCCTACTTTCATATTAAGCCCAGCTTTGAACTTTTTCCTCACAATTGTTGTTTGGATATTCAGTATGCTCTCCACAGACTAAGGGTGCAATATGCAGTACCCTCTAATGATGGGGAACACTTCGCATTAAGAGGGAAAGAGGCTTCTTTTTACCTAAAATGAATGGTAACAATAGGTTGATCCTCCAACCACCCACCACAACCTGATAAATAATTGTGGTGCATTTCTTTGTGCAGCTATGATTTATTATCAGTGCTCATTAATCCTCCAAGAAAATATTTAATGGACATAATTTATTTGTTGCATTGTAACACACCCACATAGAGCAAAGAGATATTTATCAGTTAGCAATGAAATTGCTTATTGCCTTCTCTGGGGACTCTGTATCTACTGCTCACTTATCTGAAACACAGTTCTACCAATCACATATTTTTCTTCCTTCAGATTTAATTACAATGATAAATCTGCAAATATTTTCTTTCTTATAACCACTCACACAGCTAATAACTAAAAATGTTCTAGAAAATATTCTAGAAAATGCAAATGTACTGCCAGGATTCATCTTGTTTTGGAGGATGCAAATATTATATTGTTGTTGCCAGTCAATGTAGTCTCATTTGTACTTCAATATGCATGAAATGTAGCCAGCCATTGAAACATATAAAGACTGATGAAATGTATTTCTCATACATTCTGTCTTTAAAGAGACCACATAGCATACAACAAAAAAATGCAGCTTTGAAAAGATATTGGATTATCATGTGTATTTGATTGTAATTGTTATGATTTTCGTAATAAAAAAGAAACCAGAATTACTTCTATTCCAGAAGGGGTCAAAATACTGTTATGAAGACCAAATATTCTCAGCCTACTCTTTAAGAATGTCCAGTGATTTATATTCCTAAATTAGATCTTCACAATAACCTATTAATTTACTTGGAAAATTAGACAGCTTTCTTTATTATTTGCCTCTATTTTTTTTTAATACTGTTTATTACCTATATCAAATACTGTATTAGAATTACTGAAAATACATTGCTGGAAAGTAATTTTAAATTTTTACAGCTACAGTAGAATTACCCTTGTGCATATCAAACTACTGTTTGTGAGGCTGGATCAACCAATTCTCTTCAACTTTTCTTCAGAAGTCCTGATTTTTAATCCTTTGCTTAATTTCATAATTTTCATCTCTACCGCTCTTCTACATCTTATAATGTAGGACCCAAAACTGGACATCAACACTATTGAGCAGTGGAACAATAGTCACTTGTACTCCACAGGTAGCAGTTCTCTTAGGATATTCTAGAATTCTACTACTGAATTATCCATTCTATTAAGTGTCCTGGGCTTTTTTGTAACCACATTTTTCCAAGAAAGATGCTATTTAATCACTTATTCCTTCTATTCTATTTGTATATTTGATCTTTGATAAGTATGATAATTTGAATTTTGCTGAATTGAGTATTGTTCCTTGCAAGCCATTTCTCCAATGCACTGATCATTTTTGATTTTCATTCTATGCTCTGCAATAATTGTAACCTCTTGCAGGCGCCATTCTCAAATGCTAAATATGCCTTTCTTTCTTCTAGGTCACTCACACTTTCAAAAAAAATTAATTTGATATATGTTCTCAATAACGTTTCCATGTAAAGAAATGCTTAGACATACATTAAGGTAATTTTATCCATACATATTGTTCTTTAATGTAAATAAAGAAGATGTTTAAATGACANAAAAAAAAAAAAAAAAGGCAGATGGGAGAAATAAATTTGTGATAATATTTGAAAGAATTTTTTTTTAAGAAGACAAACTCTGGAAACAAAATTCTGACAACAAGGCAGAAAAACTACATAGAAAGTTGAAAAATTATTTTTAAAGCAATTAAGAGATTTTAAACAACAACTCTGTTATTGATATTCATTTATATTTTATGTAGGAAATCATTACTATGCAGAAAATTCCTGAATGCCCCATATAAATTGATGTTCTATGATTTATAACACACCAGGTAATACAAATGCCACTGTATATTTTTATTTGCTATGCAAAATAAAAAAAAGGATAGGTGATAAAGAACAATAAAGTTAAATAATGTAAAAAATTAACACTAGAGAATAACTGCTGAAACGACTGAAACATCCACAACCAGCAGGACCAGGGCAGGGATTGTCCCCCTGTTCTGGGCACTGCTGAGGCCACACCTCCAATCCTGTGTTCAGTTCTGGGCTCCTCACTGCAAGAAAGACATTGAGGGGCTGGAAAGAAGGGGGATGGAGTTGGGGAATGGTCTTAAACAGAAATCTTATCTGAAACCTGGGGCGTGTTTAGCCTGGAGAAAGAGTGGCTCAGTGTCTAAATCTACCTGGAAGGAGATTGTTGCCAGGTGGGGGTCAGTCTCAACCCTCAAGCAATAACTGAAAGGACAAGAAGAAAAGTCCACAGGTTGTGTCAGGGGAAGTTTGAATTGGATATTAGAAAATATTCACCAAAATGTTGTGGAACACTGGAAAAATATTTTCAAGGAAGTGGTGAAATCCCAAGCCCTGCAGGTTTTTTGAAGACGTACAGCCATGACACTTAGGGTTGCTGGATTCAATGATCTTAAGGGTCTCTTCCAATCAAAATGATTCTATGATTGCTAATTTCCAAATAGAAGAATTAGAGTTTAATTTGGTCTATCATTACAAAGAGTAATCAAGAAGATGCGCATCATTACAAATTCATCTGTTTTAATCTTTGATTAAGTAGTTCAATGGGTGATATGAGACTTGATTAATATCCAGTTTAAAAAGTGAGATATAACTGACAACATTGAAAGAAAGTGTATCTAGTTGAAATAACTAATTTTTATAATTCTTTGTATTGACCAAGAGAGCAGTTTCTGTAATATGTCTAGAATTCAAATTCCTGTTTTGTAAAAAAAACTTGTTGACTAAAATATTTATAATAACCTCAAAATTAACTTACTGTGCATTGAAGGGAATAAAAGCTGACTGCAAAGCTGACCAGGAGAACCAGATGTGGAATTCTTTGTCCTTTACTGCTGACCTTTTTAAGAATTATAAGAATCTTATGTGGTTGTAATCACTGATCAACAGGAAATATAAGATTTGGTAAGGGCCAATGTGCAGAACAAACCACTGATAAGCTCTGATTTGGATGGCTTATTTTATTAGAACCTTCTTATTGATGGAAATGTGTTGAATCTACAACAAAAGTTGATTCTTTCTTAATAATTTAAATGAACAAGACTTTTGTGGCAATACTATTACATTTATATGACAAGTGTAGCACTGGAAATCAATGAGTGTATTGTTTAATGCTAGGAAAAGATCACTTGTTTAAGTTTGATGCAGTGGTGATTATGATAAAAAATTCTACTCCAGAGCTTTGTCACTTGCAGTGAACCCAGAGTCCTGCACCCAAGGGGATGAGTGTTTTACATGGAAATTTCATTTTATGACTACTACAAAAATGCCAATAGATAATGCATTTTAAAGGCATAAATAAGACATTTTTCAAAACAAAAAACAGAAGTTATGTTTGGATGATGATCAGCCAAATTTAGAGAATATTGCATTGTCTTAACTCTTTTTCAGCTGAGCAAGGCAAAATACATAACTTCCCTTATTCAGCAGAAGAAACTCTGTCAAGCAAATTCTGCAATTTGGCTACAAATACTCACCAGTACTTCAATGCTATAGTATCAGTCTCTCAAGGAGAGTTAAGTTTCTTTTACTTACAAGAAAGAAAGCAATTTAAATTTGTCCTTTTACACCTCAGTCACCTTGATTCCTAATGCCAGACTGGATTAATAGCAGCAGAAAGATTTCTTTAACAAGATTTAAATTCATGCTTCTGGGTATATAAATGAAAATAAAAGGCAACTCGAGATATAGTTTATACTTCAAAACACTGATTTTTAGCATAATTCACCAGTCTTTACATGTAGTTGTTGTCACAGGAATTGTACTGTCAAAATCTGGATACTTGGAGTGTGTAGAGTTACCTTTGTATGACTGTACACACTGAACTTAAGACATAGCCCAATACCCCTCTGCTGTGTATTCTCTTGGTATTAAGTGTTTTAATATAAATATAAAGGCTTTTTCTGGGTCTTTGTGCAGGTCAGTGTTTAGTGAATTCCACCATGGGCATGGCACAATATGATTGATGAATCTTTCTAGGGCCTGCTTCTTTGCTCCTACAGTATTTATTATCCTAAGGTCTCCTATGAGCAGCAGTACCATTATCGTCACTTTTATTTGAGAAAACTGAAGAAGGTGGAAGTCATTTTCCAGCAGTCCTGAATTAAGCCATAGTCAAATGAATATCACCAGCAATGCACATTTTTTAAAAATTTCTAATATTTTTTCCTCTCTTTACTGGCTCTTTTTACATTCACAAGAAATGCCAAAACACACACAACAGCGTTATAGCCAATGAATCCTTAGGACATTTGTGGATGAACACTGGAGACAAGTAGCTGCTCTCTCATCCTCTCTCTGAATACAATTTTAAATATGTGAAAAAAACCAGACAACAAAATACCAGTATAAATCTCATAATCCCCCAGATGTTAAAGGTCTAGTGCTCAGCTCCTTCTTGGTATATTATCTAGGCTTAAATGCACCAAGGAATGGATTGGCCACTACATTTTTCTGAACATAATGAGACTGGTGAACATATGCCTTAGAGAATATCATAAAACCAATTTTATAGTCCATGAAATAAAATTTTTACATACTAAGACTGATGGTGACAGATGACTTTTTCTACCTTAATTAAAAAATAAAGTGCAGACGAAGAGGAAGAAACATGTCACATTAGCAAATTGCCCCAGAATGCTGATATTGCTGTTCACCCGTGCTGTACAAATAAATCACGACAACTAACGTCAGCAACAATAAATCATTTAAGGTGCAACAATGTTGAGAATGCAACTCCTACCTCTTCCTATATACAGACATGGCACTGTTGCATCCATGCACACACTGTTCTGCACTGCTGGAAACCTGTGAACTACTTCCACCGATCTTCTACTTGTCACATTATTGTTATTGAGACATAATATGTAGCCTTCTGTTGTCTTATTTTAAGTCTAGACCCAGGATTATGTAGCCCCTCCTCAAACTCTTAGCAACAGCAAAGTGAAACATTATATACACATATGAGGTGTCTCATTACACATGAATATCACATTGATGAAGAAGGTGTTTGCCCAACTCTCCTGTTCTTTTTGTTTATTCTAAAGGAATTGTCATTGATAAAATAATGCAAGCAGCAGACAGTCCTTCACTCTCTTCTGCTGACTCTGTGGCTACTTTTCAGAAGTCTTATTCTGTTTTTTTTAAATCCATTTTTGTCTAGGAATAGGAAAGAATTGTGATATGAGTCCTGAAGATTTTTAGTTTTTCATGTATTTTTTGTAGTTTTGTAGATTTTTAATATATAGCTCTATAGTCGCAACACTTTCTTATACTTTAGAACAGTAGTTACCCTTTCTCACACATTATGTCACACTCTTGAAATTCTGTTTGGTTTTAATTACAAGGAAAAAAATTTCTAACATGAACATCCTGTTTTGCACCAGCACTTGGGAGAGATTACAAGATATAGGGCTAAGAACCCCAATGGAGCAGGTCCAAGGGTGGGCTACCAGGACAACCCTCTCCCACTGCATGTACTTGCTATATATATTAATTTGTTAAACTTTCAAAAAATATGAAAATTTGATCCTATGTGTGCACATAAGTACACTCTGTGCACCTGAAACCTTTCATTAAAAGACTGCCATTTATGCTATCAATTTTACTATCATTTGGAAAGTTTTCTTTCCGATTTTAGGCAGCAAAAGATGTGGATGTTGTAAAGTCACAAGATCTGGATTGCAAATCGCTGCAATTTTAGTCTTTCTTTGATGTTTTCTTTATAGACCACTAACTGTTATCCTCTGTAAAAGAGGTAGTGCTTCTTTCTTCCTGAATTTGGTAGAGCTGAAAATAGACTTCTCAGGATTGAAATTAGCTTGCTAAACTCCGAAAGGACTTGGTACTTCTGGAGGAAAAGCCAAGCTGACAAATCCTTTATCAGTATTGCCTAAATCCCTTTTTCCATTCTCCCTTCCGACTCCTGAATTTTTATCCCTGCAGTCTCATATAGGACATTTTGCGACTTATTGAAAGAGGAAAATAGCATGCAAATTAATGCTTCCATAAACCAATGAATGAAGTGAAATTTTCTGATTGCAGATTCTCCCCTCTGGAGCAGCAGCATCTAAACAACAAAACCCTATCAACTGGCTAAAGAAATCATCACAATGATTTTAACAATATTGAAACAGAACATAAGAACACAGGACATAGAAGTGGACAATCAAATAATCAGAATTAAGTGTGCTATTAATGATTACATTGTTAAAAAGATGACATTATGGTCATATATGACATATAAAGTCACTTTTTCTCTATTATTACTCTGGAAAACATATTTTGTTTTTAGAGGATAAAGAATGTACATGTGCTGCTGCACAGTTATTCAAATCTGACTAGAATCAGATTGCTCTCTGAACTCTTATGATACTATGCTTATGCCAATCCAGTCATTTTTTCCCTGAAAAATCCAAGCAATTACCTTTAACATATTTAATGTTAAATTATAGCTACCTTCTTGCCAATTATAAATGTATAGGATAGGAGGAAAAAAACCATAATGCATCTATATATATATATTTCTCTAAACAATTTCTAGTTTGCCCATTGAAAAAGAAAAATATGAACTAGATATCCCAACCACAATTGTTTTCATACCATTTAATTTATTTTGAACAATCTTCCTGAACTGATTAAGTCAGGTTTTATGCAAATATATGTCTCATTAAGCTTTGTGTCACTCCAATGGTTGTATCACTTTGATATATATGAAATAAGGAAAAACTGACTTTATTATATAGGGAAACTTATTAGTGGAATCTGACAGAACTCAGACAATTTCTGTCAAAAGCCTTCTGCTTCTGAATCAAAACCAGCCTCCTAACTTACAGTAGTAATCTCTGCATCTCTACCAGAATCACAGAATTACCATTGAATTCAGCTAATCATGACTAGTGTGGAAAGAATTGAATTTTTTTGTTTTCTCTTGTTTGCTGTTTTTTTTTTCTTTTTTTTTTTTTTTAACATATTTTAAGATTTCATCACAATGGACATGGAGATAAAAAACTAGAATCCAGAGCCTTAGAAATAGATAATTTCTCATTTATTTTCCTTTTTCTGTTTCCTCTCCTTTCAACTGTCTGACTAGCATTGTATTTCTGGCTTCTTCTCCTTGGTTGTACACATTAATGTGTGCATTCTCACTCTATTCTTTCCTGTGATATAGACAGGTAATTAGGATTAATTAGGAATTTTCTGCCTTAAACAAAATGGGCTTTTTGACATTTAACTAACTGACATATTTGTGAAATGGTATTTTTCCAGGCATCAGCTTAGTAAAAAATGGGATCTAAAAAGCGAATGGATTCTAACGGGAGCACTACTATGAGCGAGTCAGTTCTGGGAGAGCCCTGCATCTCAGAGATGATAACTGCTCTGTTACATCAGTCTTAAATCTATGAACCTTGGGCTGCTGCTGTTTGGCAAACTGTGTAACTATCGCCACAGAAAGCATTTGTGCAACACTTTAGTTGGTATCTTTTCATCACTAGCTGCAGAAAAGCAGATGTGATAGCATGAACATCCATTTCTGTTAAACCTGACAGGACAGTGCTGTCTGGTTTAACCTCTAGATAAAGAGGTTCCTGTTAGTTATGTCTAATTTTTTGGGTCATATCAGTACCAGGCTCAACTTGTCTTGAGGGAAGAGGAGCTTGCCCACTACAGAAACTTCTCATCATTGTCCTGTTTGACAAGCTGTAGACAAATAGTCGCAAACAGCTGGTGCCTGAGAGGAAATAGTGCGTGAGCCTGAGGGCCAACTCATTCCATATATTTTTAAAATTAATTAATCTCTCATGCTTCCTCCCTCTTTTCTTGGTATCTCCTTCCACTTGTTTCTCCTGAGCTGTCAGCTTGGGTAATATTTGTAGACAATGCTGTGACTGTGAAACTACAGCACACATCCCTTAAGCAGAGCCCTGTCAGGGCTGCCCCCGTCACCCATTGTTGTGTGCTGCCTTAATTGGGCAAGGTCAGCCTTCTTCTTTCCTACATTTTCATAGTCCCTGAGGGGACAAACAGCTCTAGTGAGTAATCCAGTGGGTGTAGAGACATGCAACTTGCAGTTTCTAGTGTAAGTTAATGTATTATACGAAAGAATGACTAGCATTTTTAAGAGGGTGGGGAAGATTTTTCAACAGTG
Source organism: Turdus rufiventris (assembly GCA_013186435.1). Classification (NCBI taxonomy): domain Eukaryota; kingdom Metazoa; phylum Chordata; class Aves; order Passeriformes; family Turdidae; genus Turdus; species Turdus rufiventris. The sequence continues at coordinate 6,012,993 of PYHW01010840.1, forward strand.
GTAATATTTGGAAAATCTTGTGGGCATTTATTTTTCCCCTGTTAATACTTACAAGTTCCTTGGAAGAATTTACTACAGTTGGACCAGTACTGCATTTTTGCTCATTTATTACTTTTCAAATTACCAAAAAACCCCAACAAATCAACCAAAGAAAATCCAAAACCCAGAAAAACCCACCAAACTTCCAACAGCATCACAAAAAATCCAATCAAACCAAACAAAAAAATGAGATCAAATCTAAATTTATTTATCCATACACCCACTATACAGACATTGCCTAGAATTTGGGGCACATGCAATCATTAAAATGCAATTAAAATATAATAACTACACATTGCCAACAGACTGGGAGTAAGTCCACTCTGGCAAATACAACTTTTTAAATTGCTACCCTACCAAAAATTCTATAATTCTCAAACTCTTAAATTTCATATCCACAAATGAATGCCTTCAACAAGATTGAGGAAGGAAACCTTAAAATGTGCTTCAGGGAAGTCAGCAGCAAAATTACTGGTCATGTATTGAGTAATGAAAAGACCATAGAAGAAAAAAGTTAATTGCATTTTTTCATTCCATAATGAAAACTGCAGGCATAGTCATCAATCAGTTGCACAAATAAAGAACACAGATTCCTATGTTGAGCAATGTCAGGGGCCATGGACATTCTTTTTAGTGATAACATCCATGCAAATTAGCATTACTAGACCTGAAAGTTGCAAAAAGCAGTCTAGTAAAAATGACAAAGTAGATGATGCAAGAGTGAAATATGATCCTTTCAAGCAAAAATGTTATATGTGAAGAGATAAAATGACCCTATCAAATTAACACAGAATTAGGACAGGAATATAAAGTATAAGGGTCTCTGAACCTGTTTTCTAATGCTTTTTATTCACCCATTATTGAAATGCAAAAATTAAGGTTTATTCAAGTTACCCCTGGAAGCCCAGCCATCACAAGGCTATAATAAAGTCTAATAGGGAAATGCAGGAGCCCTACAACTCATAGTATCTAACTCATTTTTTTGATACATGTGGCTCTCAAATAGAGGTTTTAAAACCTTCTGTGTAGATAATGTATAAGCTATAGAAATGCAAAGTAGAGATAAGAAAGTTGTCATCTTGCATTTTATATGTGAGGTAATTATTGTTTATTAAATAAACCTTTCTGCCCTGTGCAGTAAGCAGTTATTTTCTGCTACTGTTACTTAAGTGGCCTATTTCTGATACCCAGCATCTTGCTCCTACTGGGAATTAGAATGAGTGAAGAGTAAACTGTGGCATGCTATTATGAGAAAAACAAAACAGAGCTGAGCATTCTTTAGTGTCCATATAGATCCCCTTAGTGCAGGTGAACAGCTGATGAAGTCTAGGATACTAGGATTTAGCTTCCATTATAACAGGAATATAAGTTTTAATGAGAGAACAACAACAACAACACCAACACCAACCTCCCAACCTTCAAAGATCAGTGTTCCTCTCAATCTCACTTTTGTTAGCAGAAGAGGAAGTATAGTGGAGTTCTGCCTTCTCAGCAAGTCTAGCAGTTGGGATGAGAGAATTTTTTACAGTGATTGTGAAATGTTCTACTTGCCATCACCGGCTTCATACATATTGACCTCTGCAAACTAAGAGAAGGTACTGAGTGATTAATAAGTTCTGTTTAGCTAATAAGAGAGTCATGGTTAGAGGCATGACCGGTCCAGCCGTTTTGATAAACTGTGAGTGAGCAGTGCTTTGAGTGACCAGTGCAGCAAAACAATTCCATCTTGATCTCAAGGCAAAAGGAGAGATATCACTCTCTCATCAACATATTGGACTCCTCTGGAAGGAAATTATTTAGCTTTCTATGCTAGAGTTGATTTGAAAATTCAAATTTGAAAAAAAAAAAAAAGCAAACCCAAGCATATAATAAAAAGCTGTATGTTTCTTTACTGTTTAATACATAATATAATATTATTCATTTATTAAATTAATGAGACAATTCTCTAATCTGAATCTCCACTGCAATATTCAGAATCTATACTTTGATACAGTATAAGTCATGGTCAGGAAGAAATCTCACCTATACTGACAGGGTATCATGATGAAGTGCATCCACTCATGCCTAGAGAGGTCTGGAACATTGGAAATCTAATATATTGAAGGCTTCCTGTGATTTTGAAGAAACTGGTAAAGGCTATATCTACATACAGGACAGAAGTCTTCTGATGTTGTGGGATGAAATGCCACTGTTTGGTGTCTGGATCCTGGGACTTAATCCACAACCTTAAAATAACCTTATGACCTACAGCTGCATATAGACAGACATCTGAGAATTGTATTCCCAAAATCAGCTTAGTAAATTGAGATCCAGAGGGCACATGGACCCCTTCAGAACAGAATTTGCTGTGTACTGCATGTAGATGCCTGAGCCAATTGCCTATAAACAAGTTAATAAGCACCCTGAGAGCAGTCCAGCCCAAATATAACCATCTTGTTATCATAACTAATTTGCCTGGAGAAGTGTACTAACAATTCCCTACCTGAATGAGGTGATTTGGAGCCTCTCTTATTATTTCTCTGTATAGTCTGTGTTCAAACCAGGGGAGTTCTAAAGCTATATTACACTTCAGTTGGACTTGGTTTCCAACTAGTAGTAGAACTGCAGTCCAAAGCTGCAGATTCAATGCAAATGCAGCTTTCAGATTCCTTTAGCAGACCCTTAAATGTAAGAAGTGATAGGTTTTTTGTTTACTTCCAAAGTGGATTTCTGAGTATGTCTGAAGTAAACACAAATAGGAGCTTAGAATGACTTGAGGAAACTTTATTTTGTGTGAGTTTCTCCAAATAATATGAGGATCAAGACAACTGTGTAGCTAATAGAACAGGACAATAATTTCTAGCCCACAGGCACAGAATTTTTTAACAGCTTTCCCATTTAGCAACACAGTATGCAGACATCCAGACATGGATGAGAAGGACTGATCACAGTCATGATTCCCATGACACTGGCATTAATCATCTTCCATGAAACATTTTTCATGAGAAGTACAGTTTTGTAACAGTAAAGGGGGGTATAAAAGATGCAGCTTACAGCACAGTTTCCAAACTTTGTAACATCAGCTCTGTCCTTTAGAAAGAGATAAAAAAAGTTATCGTTTAACATCTGTCCAGATGTTACATGCTGCGGATGGATTATGTAGCAGAGCTCCCTCCAGACGGCAGCATCCCTCTGAGGCAGGATGGAGCACACATCTGCCTTCCTCTGTGTGCATCAGAGCTCTGCTCGTTCTAACAATGGGAGTTGTCGTTCTCCATTAAGCTCATACTGAAAGCCCTGAATAAAAGCCTTAAAAAGCTCAGCTGAAAGTATTAATTCTGAGGGAAACATGTAAATCTGGATGAAAACTTCCATTCATTTTTAATCTTGCTATGGTAAACCTTGTAATTAAGATGATTAAATGACTGAATAAAACCCTATATTTACATCCTTTAGAATACCACAATGAAAAACCATAATCCTGTTTATGGAAAGAAAATAGTAGAGGCATTTTAAATTGGAAACATCAAACAAAGCTTGTTATTTAAGCACTCAGTAATTAATGTAACTCTTATTTAGCAAGGACAACTAAGAGTTAACTGTCTAGGAAACCCCTCTTGGAGAAAAATAATTGGGAAGAATCAGATATTGTGTTTATGGAAGAAAAAAAAAAGATTAAGTTCTATGTTTATGAATGATCAAATTATCCACATTTAATATATTTCACAGGGGACAAGTTGAGGATTAGCAACAAAAACAGTGCTAGTGGGAAAGCTTCTGGAGGAGGCACATCAAAATGATACAGTACTCCCAAGGAAGTTAGAGGCAGCATTTTTTATGAGCAATGGCCCAGGAAAAGCAAGAGGTGACAATCTCTTGGTGGCTGTTTGACATAAGGAATTGGCACAAAAATCTTTTCAAATAATGTATTTTTCTTCACCATTTCAAAGGACTGGATAATGTCTCTCCAAAAAAATCTCCATTCGTCACCTTGCTTTTCCTCAGCAAAGATGACAATAATTTTAAAACCTGATTTATTAAAATAAAGAGATAATTCTCTTTCTTCTGATTCTGCACTGCAGTATTCAGAATCCATTTCAGGTGTGCTTACCACCCCACATTCCTGCTTCTTTTCTCTGTAAAATATTTGGACAACAATCTAATGAATGCCTGTTCATATATATATGAACAATGTAAAACATCACAAGTTTGTGTTTGTATGGTTAATACATTATCTCTTGATAATATATCACAGCATAAATAAACAGAAATCAAGTGTATATGCATATGAAATTGCCTTTCTGATTAAAATCTTGTCAAAATAAATTAGAGTAGCGTTTTTTTCAGTCAGTAGTGCTTTGTAAAAGTCTTCAGATTTTTTTTTCTGAAATTGTATTCTGTAAGAATGGAATGTAGGTACTATTTAACCAAAATTATTTACTATATCTTCTATTTGAAAACATGCTAATAAAACCATATCTCTCTTAATACAGTGTTCTTCCACTGTCATCTTTTCTTTTCCCATGCTGATAATGCCATTGTCTAAAAGAACTCAAGTTGAAGTTCTTGGGCAAGTTCATATACAGTTATTGACTGGAGAGATTGAGGAATGGGATTCAGTTGAAGGACAAATTGCTTATGAGGTTGTGGAGAATTATTAAGCTTGATATTGTATCATGGATTTATCTCCTGTGATAAGTAAGTGAAAATTATTTCTAAAGGTGCTGATCAATGTGAATAAATCAATATTGCAAAGCTTGTGGTGTTCATCCACAAAAAATTCCCTATCATCAAAAACATTCCCATAACTCATGGCCTTGGTAATCTGAGATGCTCACACATTGCAAACACGCTCTGAATAGTCTTTAGTTTAGATATATCCATTATAACATCTTAGAATCCACTTGAATGTTTGTTTCCCGGGTGATTTTAATGATCAAAATTTCATAGGGCTATTTAGAAAATAATACTATCTTTGCAAATCAGATGCAGAAACTAAAATGGAGTACTGAGAAACAGAATGCTTAAAAAAATTTAGATGTACCTGCATAAAAATCCTTGAAGTACCTCTGCTTGGCAAAAGACCTTTTTACTTGGAAGTTTCACATTTGTTCCCTAATTTCAGAATTAATTTCATGCACTTCCCTCTGAAATTTCAGGTTTTGTCTGTAATTATTTTTTGCAAATGGACTCTGATCTGGCAGTCAACTTTGATTAATGTCTTGTATTTTATCTCCGGATCTTTGTGGAATGATTTATTTTTGAAACATCACCAGGCATGTGGAGGTAGCTCTCCCTTGCCAGGGAGAGTCCAGCCATTGCATTAATACCCCTTGCAGTCCCACTGCAGTATCACAAGAACTTACTGGCTCCCAGTACTTTGCAAGTAAGGAGTTGGAAGAAAATTGCCTGTGACAGAATCACAGAGTCATTTAGGTTGGAAAAGACCTCTAAGATCATTAAGTCCAAGCATTAAACCACCACTAGTTCCATCAATAAACCATGTCCTTAAGAGCCACATCTACAGCATTTTTAAATACCTCCAGAAACTGACTCCACCACTTCCCTGAGCAGCCTGTTCCAGTGCTTGACAACCCTTTGGATGAAGAACTACATTACTTGCATTATGTAATGAACAAAAGGAAGGGAGGCCAAGTCCTCTTCCCATTGACAGGAGCTTGTGTTTACATCTGTGCATCAGTGCAATTTTTCAGGTTTTTTTGATTACTCCACCACTCTGTAGAACCTTGTCTGGCTTAGCTATGGTGAAAAAATTATGCCAACAGAGGATAAAAATATTTTTCTGGAAGTAATTTTGCTTCTGGCATAGCCTACTGGTACTCAAACAATATAAATTAAAACAACCGAATGCTATTTTTGAGCACTGCAGTTTGCACAGCAGAGGTTTTTCTGTCCCAGTGATGAAAAAGAAAGATACTTGTTTTCACCATCAAAGGCAACGTGTGTGTTGCAATATAACACTGTGTTAAAATCTGACTAAATAAAACTCAGAAGTGTAATTTCAGGAAAATAATTATAAATATTGTGATGATATATAAAGGAATATTTTGTGGAATGGCAGCTGTTAAAAGGTGTATGCAAATTTCAGTATTGATTGATATCCATCTATCCTTTCACTCTCAGTTTGGTAGGGGAAATGAAACTCAGCTGCACTGCTGAAACCATCGCTCCCTTTTTCTGCCTACATCTTTTCCCTCTCAGTTTACTTATCACTATCAAGCCTTAACATCATGTACTCAATTGCATCATATAGACTGCAGTGTCAAACTCAGAAAGAGATTGTAGAGGAAATCACAAGAGAATCTGCTCAGAGGAGAGAAAAGCAGAGAGATGGCATTGATAACTGTAATACAGTAATAACAATCCTTGCAGTATAAATAGATACTGAACACATTTCTCTAACAGAAACTCAGAGGAGATTTTATTTTCTGCAGCACTGCAACGTTACTTTTCTTCAGGCCCAAAATTTGGAGTAGAAAAATCTCCTCAGTACAGACATCATTTCCCAGAGTAGAAAAGGATATGCTACACTGCATCTACTGAAAAACAAGGTATTCTGTCTAGCATCGTGTCTCCAGGTGTTATATGACATGCAAATATAAGGATGTACCTAGCAGTCTACAGATTTTGCAGGAGTGTCAGTTTGAAAAGCAAAAAAGTAACCTCTCTGGAATACCTATGTTTTTATTTGGGAATCCACAGGCTTTTCTTAGAATTTATGGTAATTCTGACTTTTTAGCACGGATGCAGTTTTATAAAGCTAACTTATATATAAAGTGAGAGGAAGCAACCAAATCATGTCCCTACTAATGAAAGAAAAATAAATTTGCATTCAACGAAAGTATAATGACGTTGGAATTTCTGAAGGCTTCTAAACACTAAAAGCAATCTCCTGTGACCTCAAGGCAGCATATTCACCGTCGATGGCATGGAGACTCTTGTTGCCTTCAAGGTCTGTGCCAGGAATTAGACAACCTTGTAACAGAAACTCTTCTGCTCATTCATTGATATTTGTAACATATGAGCTTAAATTAGTCCTTTGGTACCTCAAAAACTGTCAGAAGAATGGTGGATATCTCGTCTTTGCAGTTCCACAATCAAATACATATTTTATCTAAAATCCTGGGCATCCAATAATGAGGAAACAGTAAAGGAGGAGCATGAATACAGGCTGCAGCTTACTGTACCTGGAGAATGAAGTGGAGGGGAGCACATCAGAACAACTCCTTGACCTTCACGTACAGATACAGCACTTCTTGTCCGACCGCTAAAATTCCCCAGATCTATCAAAAGAGCAGAGCATTTTGGTTACATACCAAATATTTTAATTTTTGTGGCTACTGTGGTTTACATTTTATTTCCTCTTTTAAAGCTGACTGTTTCTTTTTTCAAGTCTTGATCTATAATAGGAGGGCCTGAAAAATAATCTATTTCCATTACAAAAAAATCCATGTTGCATCAGCAGTTTATTCCCTTTTTAGTGCACTTGCATACAGTATTAAAAAATAGTGGCAGACAATATATATATGCCATTTGCAAACACATTAAATAGTGCTTGTATTTCCTTTTACTGTATCCTGCTTCATTTTCTCCCTCGGTAGAAGGGATTTATACACACTGAAAAAGAAGAAATACAACTGGAGGGAACACCTTGGCTAACATCCAGACTGATGATGTTGCAGATGCCCCTTGGATAACACACACAGCACATGGTGATGACAGAAAGGAAAATCAACACAGTGGTTCTAAAACCAAATCTACTCTATAACATATTTACTCTTTCAAATACTTCTGATTTCTCTGGTACTATAAGGCCAGACCAGTTATGGATAAACATGTTTTCCCTCCAAAAGTTACCCTCCATCAGAGCAATAAGAAATATTTCACTATTGGAACAAACATTTTTGAATAAAGCTATAGGAACTGCTATGAACAATTCATTGTTATTATTTAAAGCCTCTCAGCCAGAAGATCCTATTATTCCATTTACCACATAGATCACTGAATGTGGTTTCATGTTTGGGGTGGATAGTCATGCTCTGGCATTTATATTTGTAGTAAAGAGATATGAAAGTTCAACTCTGCTATCAGACTGGTGTCTTCACCCATTCCTCAGAGCCTGTGATGGTGTTTAAAACCTCTGTTCTCTCAGGCAGAACATTTCTAGAGACATTTCTGTCTGATGTGGATCAAGGTGAAGAGAGCAGCAACAAGATATCTTTGAAAAGGATACAGGAGCTTCAAGAAGCATTAAATGAGGATCAGAAATATGAGCAGATTGGGCCAGTGGGAGCTTCTCTCACTGACATTCAATGACCTGTGGCCATACCTCCCAATTTCTGTACACAGCCCAGAGTGCTGGGATGAGCCAGACACCACAGTTTGAACACCAATCAGTTTGAAAAGGTGGAGCAGAATTATTCCTATCTTAACTGCACTCAGTTGGCATTTATCTGTCAGATACTGAAATTCCACTTCTTGCTCCAGACCTAGTAGAGCATAGAACTGAAGTTCAATGATTTTCAAAAGAAATTTGAGTTGATTTTTTTTTTCACATTTCTTAAATATGTTTTGGGCACAAGCAGAAGTCTAAAATTTAAATACATTTAGATTTGTGCTGTCTTTGGCCAAAATAAGTTAGTACTTTGATTTCAACAATAGGTGTAATGTTTAAATAGAGAAAAGGTATGTAGAGTTGAATAGAATTTTTTTTTTTAAATTAGAGTTACATTACAAAAATTATAAAAAAATTTGCTAGTCAATAGATAATTAAAAATTTAAATATTGTATTGCATTTCAAAATAAGTATTCCATGGGTTATAATACATTCTGGTGTAATTTCTCTTAAATGTGTCTCCTAGTGCCTGTTACTGGACAGCATATTCTGCAGAAAAGTAATTATTATTTTGTGTCAAGGAAGTAGTGGGCTGGTACACTCCTGCATGAAAAGTTTGGATGGGACAACATTTTGTAATTGAAACTTTTCTTAGTTAAGTCCTCAGGTGATTAAATGCTGTTTTCCTATTAGTTTCAGCAACCTTCAAACTCCTTTTTTTTCCATTTCCTGCTTTGAATGCTCATTGTGATGGAAAAATGTATATTTTTTTTTCCCCACCAAATGAAAAACAAAGATATTCTTTCTTACTGTAAAATAGAGGTATTATGTATGATTCAAGCTTCTATTAGTTCAAAATAATTATTTTCAAGCTAAAGGAGGAAGGTATCAAAGATCTTTGAATTTCAGTTCTTTTTGGCAATCTGTTGTTTCTGAACTGGATTTCTTCTTAGCATACAGCAGAAAAAGGATTAGTAGGTACAAAAGAAGGAATTCAGCTACAAAACAAATAAATGTAGAAAAACTTAAAAGGAAGGAAAGGTGAAGGAACATGCTTGTAGTTCCCCCACATTAAAGTAATAAGAACAATAAGGAAAAATCAAATTAATGGAAAATTTAATCACTTTCTTGTAAATCTCAGCCATTTCACATCTATCCACATTGGAAAAAAAGAGGCAGCTACTAAAAAAGTTATTTAAACCCCTTTCATTTCACTTTAAAACTGTGACGAGGTAGATAACAAAAGAAAGGGTGGACAGAATCCAGCTTTAGACGTGGGAAGTGGAACCTCTCACACAACCTGCAGTTCAGCGTTCTTGCTGCAGTATAAACCTGTAACACATGTGACATGTCAGAATGCCCCACACAGAATGAGTCTGTCCTTCATCTTATTATGATATAGTGGATTGATAAGAAAATGACTTCTTGTGCTCCATAGGTGTTCACCTTTTGCCTTGAAAGATTAATTTACTCTTATCACAGTGCTAGTGGCAAAATGATAACACATACTATGTTATTTTCAAAGCATTTCCTGGGGTTCAACTACGTAACTCCCATGCTCTTTAACATAAGAAGCAGCATCGACCACTTTTCAAAAATGCAGTTAAGTGCCAGTAAGTTACAGCCTACTGTAACTTACTATTAATAATATATATGCAAAACACACAAAACACATTTAGATGGAGTGCGTGTGGCAGGAGTAACCAAATTTCCTTTGCTGCTAAGAAATAATTCAATTAAATCAATTAAAAAATTTTATATGGTGTCACCATATACAACCTGTAAGGCAGGGGTGGTCTTCACTCTAAAAGGGAAATAGTAGAGAAATTCCAGAGCGAATGATGATGCCAGACATTAAATCCAATGGGTTTGGTGCAGTGCTTTCTGAATGTCAAATTTACCCTTATTTACAGTAGCCCAGTGTAGTATTTGATTTTTGAGAGAAGTTATAAACTTGGGAAAACCATTTATATATCTGATCCAAAGGAACTGCCAGGTAGTGCAGCTCTCCCCACAGTGGCTATTCCCATTCTTTGAAAATGAGTATGACATGTATCAACAGGCATTGTGGAAGAATGACAGCACCACAAAACTATCAGTTTTAATAAGACTCATCAGAAAAGGAAACACTTCTGCAGAAAGTGAAAGGAGTAAAGGGAAATAAATGAGAAAAACCTCCAGGCAGTTGAAGCAACCAGAAAGCTTTGCAGGTCTAACAAAATAAACATTTAAATAACAGGTGAGATGGTCTGCCATTGACAGAAGAACTTTTACAAAAGTTGGAGCAGTTTTTGTGCCTTAATGGCCTTCCAAGTCACCTTCACCGCAGTTTGCATTTTAGGTATATGCAGGAGGGATCATTCATTCACTGTGCTCATCAGTTTGCTGCAGCTAATGGGGGCAACAGGTTTTTGTGACCCAGTCAACAGTCAATGGATAACTGCTATGAAATTAGGAACAAATTAAAGATGAAAAACAGATCTTGTTTTTATTGTAGGCAATTATTGCTTGGTAACCTAGCATGGAAACTGTAAAAAGGCTCTGTATTTCATTATCAGTGACTTAAACCAGTCAATTTAGCTTTAAAGTAGAAATTAGACTGGTGTAGAACAATGTCCTCTGCAAGATCAGTTCTGTAAGTTTAAACTATTTTATACGCAAATTTATTATGGAGTTTAAAATGGACATAATATGATATGTATTAAAATGTTTAAAGGCATATCCTGAAGATACCTAAAGACAAGTATAAAGCAGGCAATATTCTTTCCAATAAGGTAAAAATAGCTCTACACAAGGTAAGATTCGTCTGTCAGGCCAAGGACAAACTTATTTATTGCATTGTCACTAAGAGAGGGTAGCCTTCCTCTCCTTGGATTTGAAAGACAGGACTAAGAAATAGACCTTGAGCTGGAATTGTAGCTCTTTTAAAAAGGTAAGATTTACAGGGAAAATAATTCCATTAAAACATGTTTTTCAAAATCCCATTATAACCTAAATCAAAAACATGGTTTGACTGTACACTCTGAACAATGGAAAATATAAATGTTCTGTTTAATAACCCACAAACACAAGCTATAGAAGAATAAAAGGTGAGTATTGAAAAGATAGCACTTTTTATTGTATAGGGAGCTTTACATTGGATGAATTAAACACAATACTCAGAATATCCAAAAGTCCAAGGGAATTAATATATTATTTTATATTGACATGCACTTATTTTCTAGGAATATCAGATTAAGTAAGATAGAGCTATATTAGCAGAGTCAGTCATTTGACCTAAGAGTAACTTTTAATATTGAAATTATTCACTAGAAAACGTGTGAAGGGAAGTTCGGGAAAAAAGACAGAAACCATGACAGAAACATCATCTCACTTTTGATAATGGGAAAAGCAGACATCTTGGACTTTCAAAAATCATATTACCATATGACTTTTGGGTGACAAAATGAGGGCAAGATTCAAACACTTTAGAATGTAGCATGCTTATTATCATTGCTACTGTTATTCTTTATTACCAGAAAGGTTTTATTCCTTCATGGGTCATCAGATTGAAATGATGTGAAAAAGGCCTTTTTTTTTTTTTTTCTCAGAGAAGTTACTATGCAAAAACAGAAATAGAGAGACCATAGAGAAACAATGGTGTACTTCAGCTCTTCATGACAGTAACCTTCTCTCTGTGTATATCTGCAGAGTCATTAAAGAGTTTTAAGGAAAGAGGGTTGAAGTACAGATGTTTTCAGGGAGTGCTGAAAAAAGGTGATGAGAAACTCAGGAGAATGTTTAAAGACTCCTCTCTGAAAACGTAAAAAAAACATAGAAAGGAGACACAAGATACTCTACTTACATTTAGACTAATTTTTCTATATTTGACTAATCTTTCTTAGATACAAGATATTTTTTTCTGAGAAAAAAGAATAAAAGAAGGATCTTTGACTAATGGTGCTCCATGGATATGTTCTTGCAAAAACAAAACAATTTTTTATCTGCCATGGTGTCAGCATGAATTTTAATGTATACTCTATTGATTCATTAGTCCTGAACTAAATTTTCACTATGAAAGGCAGATAAATAGTCAAATAAAGGAACATTTTTCTGTCCTTAATGACATATTTCTATTTTTGTAATTTTTATAAATGATAACAATTTAGAAATACCTGGTTTACTATTTATTGTTCTGCATTGTAATTGTATGTCATAGCTATGTCTAGCTGTTTACCTTGTAAGTAGAAACATTTTCTTATACTTTCTACATTTCCTATCACAGTGAAGTCATGAATCCATAAATGTGGCCAATACATTCTATCATAATACAATATATTAGAGAGATAATTAAGTATCCTAGTGTCCTGGTTTTGTCTGCAATAGAGTTAATTTTCTTCTTTGTAGCTTGTGCAGTGCTGTGTTTTGGATTTATGTGAATAACATTGACAAAACATTGATGTGCTGGCTGTTGCTGAGCAGTGATTACCCAAAGTCACAGACTTTTGAGAGCTTCATGCTCTGCCAGTGAGAGGGCACAAGAGGCTGGGAGGGAGCATGGCCGGGACAGCTGGCCCAAAGTGGCCAGAGGGATATTCCGTAGCACAGAGCATCCTCCTCGGTACAAACCGGGGGGA
>PYHW01010840.1:6025989-6045041 GCA_013186435.1 Turdus rufiventris
GGGAGGCACCGATCGCTGCTGGGGGACGGGCTGGGCATCAGTCAGTGGGGGGTGAACAACTGCACTGTGCATCACTGCCTTGTCTTGGGTTCTGTTTCTTTTTCCCTTTTAATTGCAGTTAGTATTGCTATTGTTAGCATTGTAAGTATTCTTTTTGTTATTATTATATTGTACTGCATTTGTTAATATATATAACTATTTCCTAAATTGATTTATAGAGTCCTGTATTCCTTTAAAAATAATTACAAGTATATTTTTCTTTTTAATTTCCTTTCCAAATTGGATGGTTGATATTTATAAATAATTCTTAATTAGAAACCTTAAACTTTTTATATAATAGAAAAAATAGGCTATTTCACCAGTTACCATGCTGTACTTTTTAAAAAGGAATACTACATTTCAATCAAAATATTCACTTCTTATGATCCTACACAGATTTTATGTAAATTATGAATTGATATGCTTCTTCCACTGTTTTGTCTTGTCTAACTACTCATTTTTTCTACAAACTAATCCTTCATGGGGGAATATTCCATGAAGGTTGAGGAAATTCAGCGCTTTAAAGAATTTTTCCTTTTGTTACAGCTAGTTTCAATAAAATCAATTAATAGCTTCAGTATCATCAATAAAGCTTAATTCTCTCCAGGGCCTTGAGAAAAAAAGGGAATTCATAGGTATCAAAATCTCCCTGAACATCAGTAGGATTTGTGCATTCATAAATCCTGAAGCACTGGATCACAGTGAATCAGAAGAAATATTTACGTACAGAATAAAATAAAAAGATTATGTTGAAAACATAAAAATACAGAGCTGCTATATAGGATTCAACTTGGTATATTAAGATCACAATAATTAGGATGTTCGTGGTTACAGTTGTTGATGGTTATGATTAATTAGTTATAATCATTCTGTGTCTGCCAGGTTACATCTCTTCTCACAAGAATTATTTCAGTATGCTTCTTATCTGTCTTTCATGTCTGCACAATGCAATGTCCAGACAAAACACAGAAGCAAGTGGAAATATTGCAGTTAAACGTTTTTCATCCTTTCATTCTGTCATTTAGAAGTAACAACTAAAACCAAACAAATAAGCAACAAATGAAAGATTTTCCAAACAGATGCCAACATTCAACCCCCAAAATAAAGTGGGCCAATAAATAGCACTGCTTCCAGATCCTCTGAGCAAATAGATTTTTTTCACTTGAGTAATATATGCAATGTAATTTTTTAAAACACATTGTTATACAAAATGTTATCTGCATTTTGAAAAACACACATTTGTATTTCCAACATTTTCCATAGAAGTTCCTGACACTGAGTGGTATACTAACCTGTATAAATCCTTTAAATATGATTCTACTTTCTTTTTTTTTTTCTTTTTTTTTTCTCCTTTCTTCTTATGAATCCTCCTTCTCTTTTTGTTGATTTCTCTTTTAGTCACTTCTTTCAATTGAATTAATTACAAACAGTCAAGGTTACATTGCAAACAACCTTTCATTTTATTGTGAGTTTCTTCAACAGGATGTGGCTTTTCCTTCTATTAATTAGTAATGAAAGATTACAGCCAGTTAGGATTTTGGAAGATGAAACCCAGAATGACAATCATAGTACTGTTTCTTATCATATGATGTGATATGAAATGGACAATCACTAATTTCCATGCAGTTTATTGGAAAATTCCTGTGTGGGTGCTGTGGTTCACAGGAGGCTGTAACAGAAGTACACAGAAAAAAAAATTTCTTACCCTCTGGGTGAATAAGTCATTAAAGATAACTTGTTCTGTATTTCATTGAGCAAATTCATAATAAGAAGTTTACTAAAACATTTCTTATATGTATTTAATATTGTTCATGGATTCTAGTCCCAAATAATATAATGTCTTAAAAGATTCAGAAATGTATTGAAAACCTTTAGTCTCAAAGATTCTTTTTCCTACATCTCTAAAGTTCCAAAGCTGGCCTTGCCAAAGCTGGAATTTATCAGAAGCAAGGATATAAAAAAGTTAAGAATTAAATTCTTCTCATGAGGGAAAGGTGGCAAAGGAAGTAAGCTTTTCCAAGTGCAGAAGTGATAGCACTGAGCTCATATAAATTAAAAACTTTACAACTTCCACAATGTCTGTATTTGAGACTATTTTGCTGGTATTATACAGACAAAGAATCCACAGGAAATAAAAGAAAAACCTGATCACCCAATGTCCCTGTTATGAAGATAATATGCATGATGTTTGACAATGTTTCAGTTGCTATTATTTTTTTTTTCCTGACTTATTAATATTTTGTTTTGGAATGCATGAACTGGGACAAATATCTGAGAATCTGTTCAGATCAAAGGTTTGGGGAATGGGACTATTGTTCAGGTTTCAGTATCAGCTGGAGGCTTGTAGGCACCATTTCCATGAGGCATGACATATCAAATTCTGACTCCACTCTAGACAGGTCATTTTGCTGCACTGATTTTTCACCAGACTAATGTGTATAAATGCCTCCATACTTCACTTCTGCTTTGTCATAAAGAAAAGAAGGTTATAATCTCCCAGGAATTATTTATTTGATCTTCTCTAAGAGTAGCATGAACAGCATGACCTACAAGTCAATTATGACAAGATAACGAAGTGTTTGGACACATCCAAGGAGTAAATCTGGAAGACCTTGGTCTTAGCTGAATGGCTCAACTGAAAATGAAGGCCTTACAAACAGAGTGCTGACTGTCTAGCAGCCTCTTCTTATGTATAATGCTACGGAATGTTTCTGACAAAATACAGCAATTTCACGACTATAAGGCACACCCTTTTGACTAAAATTTTGGTCCAAACCCAGAAGTGCGCCTTATAATCCTGTGCGCCTTATATAATGTACAAAGTTGCGAAATTTGCCAACCCAGAAGTGAGCCACGAGCCGAGCCGCAAGGGGGTACGGCGCCACAGGAGTGCCAAGCCACGAGGCGGGGCGGGAGCGGGCAGCCCCCAGCCAGCAGTAGCCACACGGGGAGAGAGGGAGTGGGCAGTCCCACACCGCTCTGAGCTGCGGGCGGCCCTGAGCCATGGGCAGTCCCGAGCCCCACCGAGGCGCCCTGTCCCGAGCCCCCCCGAGACGCCCTGAAGCACCCCGAGCCGCCCGCAGTCCCAAGCCACCCCGAGCCCAGCAGGGGGATGGTGGGGCCGATCCGAGCTTGCCCGACCCTGGCAGGGGAAAAGCAGGACCGATCCAAACCTGCCCAGCCCCAGTGGAGGGGGCGACGGGGCCAATCCGAGCCCTCATGGCTCCAGCGGAGCAGACAGCGGGGCCGATCTGAGCCTGCAGGGCCCTGGCAGGGGAAAAGTGGGACCAATCCGAGCTCACCCGGCCCCGGCAGGGGAAAAGTGGGACCGATCCAAGCCCGCCCGGCCCCAGCAGGGGAAAGCAGGACTGATACAAGCCCGCCTGGCACCGAGGCGCCCCGAGCCACCCGTGGTCCTGAGCCACCCTGCGCCACCGCTAGCTGTGGCAGCCCTGAGCCACCCTGAACCACAGTAACCCTGAGGTGTGAGCCATGGCTGTCCTGAGCTGCAGTAGCTCTGAGCTGCCCTGAGCTCCGCCTTTCCAGCTGGGGGCAGGCAGGAGTGCTGGGCCCTGCACACGGGGAGGGCACTTGGGGTTGCATTTRAAGGCTACGCCAATCTGTTAAAAATGTTTGCAAATTGAGCACCGGCCAGTAAACTCCACGATCATRGGATTCCATTACTATTTCGTTACTTTGTTGCGTGCGGCACAGATCTTCACGGCAAAAAGAAAGTGCACCTTATAGTCCGGTGCACCTTATATAATGTACAAAGTTGTGGAATTTGCTGACTCCCGGAGGTGCGCCTTATGGTCGTGAAATTACTGTAGTTTGTTTTGGAGTGTGTTATTCTGCTTAATACCAAGGTGATATCAGTCACTGTAAATCACAGTTTGGGATATGAACCTGTAATTGTACAAGAGTCATCAAAGATAAAAAAAATTGTCAAGTCAGCTGAACAACTATAAATTACCATCTATGTACTTTGATCTTTTCTATCTGTAATCTGTAGTACATCAATTACTAGCCCTGTGAAGGTGGTCTGAACAGTCCTTTAATGATCTAATGTTTTGCAAATGAATGACACAATATTTATGTATTTCTCTGATCAGAAAAGCTAAACCTTTTTAGAAGGTTTCATAATTTCATAAAGTCTTGGCTAAATCAGTTTCATTTGCTTTCTAAAAGGTTTTTTCTTCTCCCATCTCTCTTTTTGCATTCTAATGTTATTTCCCTGTCACTTATTTTTTAATTCTGCACATATTAGTGTCAGAGAGCTTACATAATATGAAGCATTCCTCTCCTCTCCTCTCCTCTCCTCTCCTCTACCTCTCCTCTCCTCCAGTATTATGCATACTGCCATGTTGCACAAGGTTGCACAAAAATGTCTTTGCTTTGGTAATGTGTATCAGGCAGCAATCCCTCAGCAGATCATCTAATCTTTTAACTCCTTTGCCATTTGTCACAATTATATATTATCACCCACTGATCAATAGAAATAAAACTCAAATATGTTTCCTGAACTATGATGGTTAGGTGCTCCACAATGCTGATTGATTTCTTTAAGCAATCTAATAATTGCTTCTCTTTTTAACTGACCTTCCTAGGGCAAAGCAAATTGCTGCCAAGTATGTCCCAGCTGTAACTTTTTTTTAATGACTTTTGGTAATGAAACTAAATGCAAACAAGGCTGTGGGTTTTGAAGTTATGGGTAATTTAGTAGTGTTTCTAATGCAATGGGGAAGAACAGCAGGACAGCTTCTCTCCTCATATGGACTGCTGACAATACAATGTCCAAGAGAGTATCAAAATCTAGACCATGGTGTCCAATCCTGCAGCTATTCCTAACCATAGTAACAAACAATCCTTTAAAAAACAAAACCAAAAAAATCCTGGACAGATATTTCCTGACAAGCCAACTGACCTTGCAAACAGGTCTGGGCATCCTACCAAGGAACCATACTTCCTCCTAATTAATAAAAATGAATTACACAGCATTTGTAAGGCTTAAAGCTATCACTGACCATAATCACAGTCCTATATTTAGACAAAGCTTTGCCACACATAAGCACTGGTCTCCATGTGCAACACAGGTCTTGAGTAGTGTGGGTAAAATCAACCACTAAGAGGTAAAAAAAAAAAAAAAAAAAAAAAAAAAAAAAGTAAATTTCAGCCTGGAGAAGATTTGAGCCCTGAATACATTAATTCTCTATGGAATTGAAAAACTTCTGCCACAGTAATCACACCTGTAGTACTGGCCTAGTAGGAAGGTACTGTAAAAGAGTTATAACAGGTATTTAGAGAGAGACATAAAAGAGGATATGGGGGGAATTGTTAAAAGTGTCTAGCCATTTTAGATACATGATGTGCTTTTGATAGAACAAAGTAAATACATGTTTTTACCATCAAGAAAAGAATCCAAAGTTCTGTCTTGAATAGAGAATATAAAGAGAGCAAAAATTCAATTCAGGAAAACAAAAGAGGCAATGTGTTGAAGAAATATTGTCTGGATTTTATACTGAAGTAGACCAAATAATTAGAGACTGTCAAATAAAGAGTATGAAGGCGAATCTCCAGATTTTAATGATATGAATTTATGTAAAGAATTAATTAGATAGTAGTGAATATCAAACAGAAAATCAGGGAAACAAAATCCAGGGATTAAGGAGTTACAGATCAACAGTTTTTGCAGCAGTGTTGGCAGATAATCATTGAATAGCTTAGAACAAATAGATCTGTAACCTCAGAAGTGTTGAAAGAATTGTTTCTGAATGTGGTATTAATTTAAAAAGGACCTAATGCAGCTAACAAAAATATAATAGGTGAAATTCTGTGTATGTTTGTCTGAAATATTTCAGGAGTACAATCTTACTCATACCTGTCACCTTCTAAATAAGTTAACATTATCTGTAATAAAAGTAGTTTGTTTTCCCCGGCTCCAGTGAGAAAGGTAGTTGCTTTCAGCAAAAAGTCCTGGGATTTTGCTGTCTGAAAATCAGGTCCTTTGAAAACTCCTCTGTCACATAAGTATATGTTTTTCTCATGCCATACTTATAAAAAGAGGTTGATAAATCTGAAAGGCTTTAGAGAAATGTTATGAGATTAATTTGCAATTCAGAAAACATCTCACAGTGATAAATGCCTAAGCATATTAAAAAAAAAATCTGATAGAGTTAAAAGTGAGAAAAGGAAAAAGAGTTTTCCATAATTTCTTTTTCTTAAAAGAAAATATCTGAGCTTCAGAAACAATCTCTTAATGAGTTTAACTGTTCCTGCAAATAAGTTTCACGTGATTCTTAGAATTTCATTTGGAAATGATTCCCTTTGACTCAGTTGGTATACTTAAATGATTTAAAAATGTGCATAATTTTTTCATAGACTGAAATATAAGTTCTAACATAAATTTAATGCATAAACTGTTTACACAAAAAGTAATTACTAAGATATATTCTTAAAATGATAAAGAATAATAGAAATGTGAAGGCTTTTCAGTGATATGTGGGACAGAACAGGAAAATGGTATCAGATTATTGCAATGTTATCACTTTAATAATGATTAATGAAAACTCTTGTGAAGGAGTGACATTTGAGGGAATGATATATAAATACCTGGGGACAATTGCATCCATGCTATCAGTTTAGTTTGGTATAAACTATTTTGTTTAATTCATTGTAACCCACTCTACATGTTTCACACTCTGAGGACATGAATGGGATTTTTATCAGTGTAATTTTAAATTATTGACAAGAATAACCACAGTGGTAATATTTGTTAATTTTATCCAAGTCAATTACTACTAGATATTATAAGTCTCCAATTAACAATACAAGCATAGATTTTAGATTAAAATTAAATGTAATTAATTCACTACAAGTAAATATAATGTTAGAGTATTTAAACTTACTAGTTCAGATAGTCATATTGTAAATATCTATGGTTGGCCAAATTTGAACAAAATGCAAGCAAAGCTAAAATGAATGGTATAGGGACTAAGTAATGATGAGTAGTAATTGAGGAGGCTCATGTGTGATTGTACTTATAGGGAACAATTTGATGTTAATGCTAAAAAAGGCTTTTAAAAGATTGATTTTTACATGAATTGCTTTGAATGTAATGAAACAAAACCTTAAATTGTTATACCTATTGCTTGAGTTTAATTTTTTTTCCCTTGGAAGGAGTGATTGCCTTCTAACAGTTTACCACAAAAGCACAGTTGCCTTATACCTGTATCTGAGCCAGTTATCCTAGCTTTCCTTTCAATGCAATGCAAAGAAATAGACACTTCAAAGGCCTGATTCATTTGACCTATTTTAGATGTCAACTTGAAATGAATGAATTGCATCCCAGTAGTGCAACAGATTAAGTAGGAAATCAAAACAATTAGATCAGTTGCAGCTGCCTATGGTGTTGACAGTCTGACATTAAAGGAGAATAAATAAAGTGCGTTTAGAGGCAATTTACTATTTCCTTGATCTGCAGATTGTTTTCGCAATATAATTATTTTGCCTATGGTGCCCTAATAAAATTAAGTGGAAGATAGTAAAGGATTCCTCTCACATATAAATAAGAAAAGTAACAAAAACCAAATACAATTTCTTTTAACTGTGTTGGGCCTTAGTAAGTAAACAGTTTCTTACTCTTAACAGTAAAGTAGTGACCTAACTAATTTTTTTTTAAAGCTACACAGGAGAATAAGATACAAGAATAGTAGTTTTGAAACAATGTCCAAATAAAGGTTAATTCAGCCCTTAACCTCATAGTCTTTTTTATTGTGGCACTAATTTTATGCTAAGATACTGTTCCTGAAAGACAAAGATGATAACTCTAAATTTAAAACAACTTGTATATGTACCAAATGTGTTTCATATTGTTCTGCATTATAGGAAATCTAAATATGACATATAGAAAAAGATTCTACATTAAATTATAAAATAATTTTACAATGTGAGGGACTCCATCTTCTGGTTACCTTTTTGGTGTTTAATGTACATGTAGAGGAAATCTTCCAGCTCAGTTTGCTGAGTCTGATTGATACTGAGAAAACCTAATCTACTGCACTTTGGGAAGACACTTACTGGAGAAAAGAGGATAACAGAATTAACACCACCTTAATTCCGCAATAAATGTCCATCTTAAGATGACTCAGAAATTTCATCCAGCATGCACAAAATCAACCAGCATTTTCTTACTGCTTTTAGTTCCATTGGAAGCAATATGCTTTCTAAATAAGGAAGATATATTGTTATACACCTACTTTTTGGCATCGACTTTATAAAGAGGGTAGGAAACCATCTCCCTTTCTAGAAACTCCTGTAATATCACAGAAGTGATGCCTTTGGGTAAGTATTGATTTTAAGGAGACAGCAGAAAAGATGGTTACTTATCATATAAATCTGCTCCTCATCCTCACAAATGCAGCTCAGTACTTCTACCTTTTAAATCCTCCCTCTTAAATGCCAGCATTATAAAAACTTTTCCAAGTTACTTGAGTACTTAGTTGTCTGAAGTTAGAATTGAATAGGAACTTATTAGATCTGTGTGATGGGATGTACGTACAAAAGCTAAAGTTATTTTCTAATTAGAAGTGGAAGGATTGATATTTTTTTAACCTAACACTGATTTCTAATGTGAAACTGATGGAAGAAACAAGCTAGTCTTAAATCCTCAAAGTTTTTTTCCATAGTCATACTCTATTAAAATTACAATCCAATCAGTAGACTTTCTGGCATAAAATATAAAATTGGAACGGACCCATATATTTTAGTGTCTATAGTCAAACTACACAAATAGCAGTTTGGTATACATGAATATTATTAATAATGTTAAATCTATTGTATGTGAAAAGATACAATTTTTGTTTCATCATTTCACTCAACTATCTTATTATTTACTACACAAGGTTGCACTGCATTATTAAGTTCCCAATAACTTATTAGGCAGTTTGAAATCTCTCCTCCTATAAAAATACTCTCAATGCTGCTCTGTTAAAAAGAAATGGTTTTAATTCTCCAGTCTGCACTTCTACCCCTTCGAAATAATAGGCGAACGGGACCATGATAGAATCATTATGAAAAGGAATATCCAAACTGTTTAACAAATGTCTACCACATTTGTCAGGCAAAGTTGCAAACACTGATTTCTATCCAACAGTCCTGAAATCCTCAGTGGGTCACGAAGAGGTGTTGCAACAATGTGTTGCTGGTCAATAGAAACCTAATGCATTTATGAGGCATTGAATTAAACACTTGAAGCTGGAGAGGCAATGTGGGCCATAACAACTTCTGAGAGACAGCACAACCTAATGTTCTGAAGTTTGGAAATAACTACTGTAAAAATAATACACAGACACACACAACTGCCCAAATACCAGATTCAAGAGGGCAAAGGAAAAGAAACAGACACAACGTAAAAAATACGATAATGGAAATTCAAGGAATACAGTGAGCTCTCATATAACACGAGAACAGAAAAAAATTATTTCAAAAATTTTACCTTGAAAAATATTAATTTTAATACAACATAAATCGGGTTAAGTCCTTCAACAAGCTACACCCATTTATGCCAATTTTTTTCATTAGTTCGATATTACTTTTGTTTATCCACCCTTTATTGGGGTCCATTGTTTTCTAGTTAACAAAATGGTTGTGTTCCTGGTCACTGGGATTACTGGAAAAATAAATGAAATTCCACTTTTATTTTCTTCACAGTTTTTTCTGAAGTGTCATTTTGTCTTTTTATATTACTGAAGTGAATCTCTTCAGAAGACTTGTGATTTCCTGAAGCATTTTGAAAACAAAATAAAAAAAACCTGGTCAGTCTTGTTAGATCTTATAGACATTGCCTTTCAGTAAAGCTGGCATAGATGCTCATGCTGTAGAGAAGGGATGTCCAATACTTCGGCAATGAAGGTAGTAAAAATTCTGTTTGCCTCCTGCAGACTGCTCAGTAGCTTTTTGATAAAATAGCTCCTGTCGGCCTTTTTATTATGTAATGGAAAACATAATTTCCAGAATCATTAACTTATGCATAACATTTACATTTCTTTCATGAAATGTAAATAAATTTTAAAAAAAGTTTAAATGTTTGAATAGATTTTGGTTAAGGACAAGTGTCTATTGCTTGGCCAGCCTCATCCTAAGCACCCACCTTAACGCAGCTCAGGTTAAAAAGTCTCAGGGAAGGTTCACTGACTTTACTGTGTCCTTGTTTTTTATGTTCTTGTGCAAATAAGAGAAGGAAAAATGTGATTTGTTCAAGGATATACATACTCAGGCATTTGAGAATATATTCCAGGATTGTTTCACACTGAGGGTCTGCACTAGTCAATTATATCAATGACAAAAAATGCACACAATTTTTGCAAGGATTCTGAGAAGGTTTCTGGTACCCTTCCAGTACTAAGTGGTAGGCACATATATTTACTGTGAAATGATGACTTGTCATTCAGAAAGCATCCAGCCAAACAAGCTTTCAGGAGTTGTCATTCAGAGTGACACTGAAACTAAGTTCTTTGTCATTTGCTCATGTAACATGTATATTTTCATGTGTCATCTGGTTCCGGAGGCTTTCACAAGACTCTTCCAAATGAAAGTACTCTACAGATGAATTCTAACCTATATATGGACTCAAATTGCTTAGCTGGACATGGAAGCTCAAACTTGGTATATATTCTGATCTGAGAGAAAAGTTTCAGGTGCAGCAAAGAAAAAATAATGTAGAACAGTTCTCTCAAGAAGGAAGAGCTGGACGTCTGCTGTAGGTGCAACTCATAATCTCATGTTTAGCATATGAATGCAAATTTGGAAAGCCATTTCACTACAGCGGACTAACATAATTACCATTTTCTCCATACTCTATCTCACAGCAAAGAAATTTGCCTATACTTATATTACAATATGTGATGTTTCCAAAATGTATGCCTACTCTTACTGGTCACAGTACAAAAACAGGATTAAAAATGGGAAATTTGCAATTCCTTAGCAATTTGTTCTGAAAGAACAACTGCAGTAGACAAATACTCTTTTTTATGCTCTCCTTTATGGTTTTTAATGCCATAAATTCTGGGACATGAATCTGTTATTTCGTATGGGGAGGTTAGCATGTGCAGAGCATAGATCTTACAATCTTATCTTATAATTCAGATGATGTGTAGAAATGATTGTCAGGTGCTAAGCAGGGAAGAACACGCTGTCCCACTCATCAAGGTTTGTCTGTATCAAGGAAGAAGGGGGAAATCAGGGAGAATGTAAATGCTTTTTTGCTTGAGACTGGATGTCCTTCAACATCTCCACTAGTAAGCAGTATGTTTGTAACAGATCACAGATGGAGCAATATAACTGCTTTCACCTTTTGTCCCACTGTAAGGAATTTTTATCAATGGAACCAGAGCTTTCATTGCAGTTTGACCTTCAAATGCCACAGTGCCACAGAACCAGATGATGCAAGTCCCACTCTGTAGATGTTTCTTTCTTTTATCATATAAGTTTAAAAATCTGTCTTTCATTTCTTTTCAGGGCACATGTAAACTCAATATTTAAAAACTAAAGCTGATATTTCTTGAGGATACTTCTGAGGATGTCTTCTACCCCTTAACCATACATTCAGCCAAATTTTGAGAACCTGAAGAGACAGCTTGTCATTTAGATATTCTGCCATATCAGCAAGCTCAAAGGACTGGGGGAAAAATCTCTTGCTGTGCTCACTCTTTAGTTTGACTTTTTCCCCTAAACAAACATCAGTTGCTGAAACTCCTAACAGTAACTCCTCTCCTAACAAAAATCTGTAGCTGGGTGATTAACATTCTATGTCATGTTATTCCTACAGTGAAGGACTCAAGCTATCCTTAAATTAATTTTCTATATTTATTTCAATACACAGAAATGCTGGTTTTTTTATTGCAGCTTCTCTGTGTAATCCAAATTGGTGTCAAAGTACTTTCTGCCTGTCTCAAAGAAAATGAAAATACATGTCTTTGTTTGCCTTCTGAATAAACTGAAAATATTGCACTTCACAGCCCTACCCTGAAGTATATTTCACTTAAGTTTAACAATACAGAGTGATACTTCTTGCAATACCACAATCACATTTATGTAACAGAAGGAGTGATGCACAGAGTATGGAAGTTAGAAAAATCAAAGGATCAGAGAATAGTTCAGAGTGGAGTGGTTCTCAGGAGGTCCCTGGTCACATTCCTTGTTTAAGTAAGGTCATCAAAATGTTAGACCAGGTTGCTTGGAACTTCATCTAGTCCAGTCTTAAAAATCTCCAAGGACAGATACCACATAACCTCTCTGAGAAACCTGTGCTACTGCCTAGTTCTCCTCACAGAGAAAACGTTTCTTCTTATGATTTTCACTTCAGTTTGTGCCTGTTTTCTCTTTTCTTCCTGG
The DNA here is from genome assembly GCA_013186435.1 of Turdus rufiventris. Taxonomy (NCBI): domain Eukaryota; kingdom Metazoa; phylum Chordata; class Aves; order Passeriformes; family Turdidae; genus Turdus; species Turdus rufiventris. The sequence continues at coordinate 6,038,419 of PYHW01010840.1, forward strand.
TAATCACCATTTTGAAAAGTTTAGTGAACTTCCTGGTAAACACTGGGGAAATACTACTAGGTCCCATGAAGCCACCTCTGCTCCAGGATGAACAAGCCCAGCTCCCCCAGGTTCTTTTCACAGGGCAAGTACTTCAGCCCTCACCATCTCATTCCCCTGAATTCTCCTGAGCTTCCAAATGTCTTTACTGATGGGCCTGAAACTGGACAAAGTATGAATTTGTCCTTTCATGGAATAAATGGATCTCATCTGTTATCTGCTAAGTGTCCAAGTCCTTAATTTTCATCTCTGAAACATTGCCATATTGCCATATTTATTATTTAAAGAGCCTTTAAAATAATTTTAAATTATTATTGAAATAATGAAAAAGAAGTAATTCCTTGCCTCAATGTTAAAAAAAAAAGACTGCCATTTAGGTACTGTGACACAGTCAGTGAGAATCTCTTAATGCTAAAAGCATGAGTGTCTCCAGCAAAATGGGCACTCATTGATGTGGACAAATATAGGGATCTCAGGGGACAGTTGTGACATTCAACACACCCTGGCAACAATTTTCACTTCCATCAGACAAATTATGTAATCCAATCACTGTGTTAGAGGCAGGAAGACACAATCTTTGTAAGTTTGAATTTTTCTCTCATTTACATCAGTAAGAATTTTACTGATATTATCTCCTCAAAAATCAAGCTGTGGTCACACACTTATTTTTTTTACATTTGTGTCTAAAAAATTTGTAGGCACTCAACTCTTTCCACTGACACAGTATCATGGCTTAAAATATGTGAGTATGTAAAGTTATGCAATCAGCACTAGCAGTGCAGAGGGAAACAGCTGAGGAGCTGCTGCTCTTCACAACGTGTAACTGCAGGACACAGGAATGCTGGGCTTTGTCCCTCTTTTGAAACTGGAAATGAAGCAGAGCTTTGTGCAGAGACATGGCTTCAGCATGTGTCACCACCTTCCATACCGCTGTACGTCTGTACATAACTATCAGCAGTTCCAGCCAAATTTGAGTCACAGGTATGGATTCTATAGCAAGTTAACGTTAAACTAGACTTGGAACTGGAGTCTGACTTTGGCTAAGAAACTTTTCCTTTCTCCTCCATAAAACTGTCATATAATAATTCAGGTTGGAAGGGACCCCTGGAGATCATGTACAGCCGTCTGCTAAAAGCAGGGCCAGCCTTGATCAAGTTGCCCTGTCTGATCAAGTTTAGAATCTCTCAAAGGAAACTCTCTGCTGGAAGAGTAAAGTTAGCAAACTGCTTCTTGGTGTTGGAGAATTTAGGAATAAAATATAGGGAAAATTAAAATGAATTGCTAATATTTTTGGTAACATTAGTGGTAACTTACTTTATATCTAAATGTCAGAATCTCTTTTATATGGTTAGACATGGCAAGGTTAGTACTAGGATTGTCACAGAGAATAAATCAGGTACCTTGTATGTCGTTGACTGGAGAAGAGAAAGCAAATTTCAGAGATCCTGTGAGTAAAAAGATGGCATATCAAAGTCAAGCAACTAATCAGTCTACATACCCTAAGGTATATCAATAAATCAAGCTGTCATAAGTGCTCCTAATGAAGGATCATTTGCGAAAGTTTTACCTTAACTGTCTTTAGCTAGCATTCAGCAAATGAATAACTGCTATATTTTTCTCAACAGATAATGCAAGAGTCAAAAATATAGAAGGTATTTTTGCACATCTTCAGGTATATTAAGAAGTGATAAATAAGGAATTAGCATTCAAATAATCTGCTATAACTCCAGTGTTACATGAACCACACAAATTCTCAAAACCAATGTTTTAAAGTAAATACCTCTTAAAAATATATAAGAAATAAAAAGAAGAAAAATTTGCACTTGTTCTAGACAAGTTCCTCCTATGGTTATTTTTTTCTCTGTAAGGTTGCAGTGTATATCAAATAAAAACCAGTACTTTAAAGTTTCAAATGCTGGTTACTTTTTGCTCCCTCACCTACTAAATTGCAGTCTTAGTGTTTATGTATCAGTGTGCCAGTATCTTTCCAGTGTAGAATTAACAGAACATTTCTTTAGATCAAAGTCTGTATTTCTACTCCTCAAAATTTTTCCAGTCCATCAAGTACCTTTTTGGTATGCTCTCCAGGATGGAAAGGAAGATCAGGAGTCTTCATAAGGTCAGTAAGAAAGAATAACCTCGATTTTTGATTAAGAGTTGCAATAAAATGGAAGCTGGAATAATTCAAAATAATGTAGAATAGAAGTGCCATGGAGACACAGACCGTCACCAAGGGCTGATCCATATGGTAATGCGACTCATGAAGGAGCAACAAAGAGCAGCACCCTTGGAAATATTGCAACACATCCTAAAGCTTATAGGTGCCAATAATACAAGTCCCCTTTAACCCTTTCAGACAAAAGAGCTCAAAGATTCCACCCTTCAAAGTCTCAAATGGGAAACGCTACAGATAGATACAGAAAATAAAATAAACTTCTGCAGAAAAATTGCAACTATTTTTTTCTCATGAACTTTTGGGGTATTTTAAATCCAAAAAGCTCTCTGTGCATGATTGAACTTCGTGGGAAGATCTGTGTCCTTTGGAATTCATACAGGGTGGCAAAATATGTCAGTCCAGTTCCTTAGCAATTTCTGTAGTTTTCCATCAGATTTGAAGAAGTTGAGATGAAAAATACATAGTAAGTAGGTTGCTGTGTAGGAAGAATAGGTGGATTTTTCTTGATATTCCTCTCACAGGAGTAGAAAAGAGACCTTACAATCATTAATTCTTGCAACATTTTTTGTATAGTTTTCATTAAAGTCTTTGTAAGATCAAAGCTTTTTAACCCATCTAGGGAACCTGTCAGGAGACAGTCTACTAAATACAAAATTTTACATTTCATCAGCCTAGATTCTGAAAGAATCAAAGATTCATTTTCTGATGATAAAGATATTAATGATCAAATTTGTGCAGGAGGAGTTTCAAATGTTCAGAGTAATGTCAAGGTGCTATCTCAATGTCTAGAGAAGGAAAAGTAATTTAAGATTTAATTTAACAGAGGGAAATTTGAAGGCTAACAGCAGGCAATGACCATTACAATATTTTGCAAATTCCGTGGTTCACATCTCCTTCACATTGCATGTTACTCTGTCATAAGATCTGGATGTACTTCTCAGGCTTGGAATCCTCCCCTGCTATCTTGCTCAATTTCTGCCTTATAAAACCTTGTACAAACATGACCCTATGAACATAGAGAGACAGTCAAGAGCATAAAAATGATGTCAAACAAACCAGCCCTATATAGAGTGACATTAAGTATAGAAGTCTAGGAATAATGACTGGCTCAGAAATTAAAATTTATACATATATGCACATACACACACACATATATATACAAACACACACACATATATATGTATACATGCATTTCTATATTCTTATTTACCAGCTAGTTAAATATAAAGCATATAATTGCATTATATATGCTTACACCTTGCTTCTGTGACATTTCACTAGTTGATTAGCAGCAATTCCAACAGGAAGGCTGTTCACACTAATCTTAGCTCACACTTTGAAATCCAGACCCATGTCCTTACAGTGCAATGTAGAAAAGTTGCAAACTGCCAGTTTTAGGTGAGCCAATAAATTATAATAAAGCTGAAAAAGTAATGTTAAGCCATTGTATAATATCTGTTACTAGTAGACTGAAAAATCTCAGTTCAGATATTGAGATTGCAGGCAAGAGAATTAAAAAAATATGTGCTATGGTTACTATGGAGAGGTGGGTTACTATCTACTTGCTTTCTTTTGAGAAAGAACTTGTGAGATATGGAGCTCAAGATCAGGAAAAAAAAACCCCTCTGATACACACCCAGGAAACATTATGTTGTGGAAATTCATGCAAATGGAATGTGGGTTCACAGTCCTTATGACTAGCAGAGATTTCTTTCTCATGATAGTTATGACAACAATGCATAACAGTTCAGAATGAAAGGAAAATTGCTGCAAAGTACATTAAGAGACTGCCTAGAGTTACTTTAATGCTCCCAAAGCTTCTACATTTATTTAATACTTGGGGGAAAGCACAGTTTGAACTGACGTTGCTTGAAAGAATAAACAACTGAGAAAGCATAATGCTTTTGTTGTTATTGGGATTATTTGAAACATTTTTGCCTCAAGCTTCCTTTAATATTTTTGGGTGCTTCTGCATATGAGCAGAAAGGGGGATAGAAGACATGTGAAAAAATCATAACTTGGTGAAGACATGATGTAACTTTTCCTCTCATATTTCCTCTGATTTAGTCATATTTGTAATAGAATGCGGAAGAAGAGGGACTTCTTCTTTAATGATATCTGGTTAAGGTCCTTTCTCAATGCAAAAAATATGGGAAGAGGAGTAAGTCGTAAAAAAACCCACACATAGCAGTCATAAGAACAAAACTTGGTTGACCACACAAATTGTTGAAGGCAAGTGAGATTGTAAGAACATTTATTCCAGCAATGTTATGCGTCTGCAGACCTTCTCAATTGAGAAGGAAACTAAAGGAAAGGAAGGAAACCAGGAAAAAAGCAAAAAAAATTCCATCTAACAAGACACAGACCTAAACAAATAAATGTGGAGAAAATGAGAAAGAGCCAATCTCAGCAGTTACTACCAAGAAATCAAAAGGTACCATTTCCAGGGAGATCAACCTGTACTTTGCAACATGCAAGACTGTAAACCAGGGGAACCCAGAAAAGCACAATTTACCCTGTTTCAGTGCCTCACAACCTCAGTGTAAAGAATTTCTTTCTAATAGCTAATCTAAATCTACCCTCTTCCTGTTTTCTCTTGTCCTACCACTATGGGCCCTGTTAAAAAGTCCATTAGACCTTCCATAAATGCTCTCTTGATATTTGGACCTCTTCTATTCTATTCTATTCTATTCTATTCTATTCTATTCTATTCATTTTATTCTATTTTCCTGTAATGGGTGGGACTTAATTTAACAGTCCCTGCCTCAAGACCCCAGGACTCAAAAGATGTGAGAAGACACATTTCCAGTGTAAAACAAGGCAAAATAGAGTTTTTGGAGACATCATTTTTCTACATGCCAACTGTCATCAGATCTGCTGTCTCATTTGCCATGTTTATATGTTATCTCAAATAATTTGTTCTCAGTGTGGTGTGTTTGGCTTCCTCTTGCGGAAAATATAGTAATGGAAAATAATACTCTTCCATCTGACCCAAATATAGAATGTGATGGAATTTGGGAGCACTTACAGAAATGGCAATCAGTTTTCGGCTTGTACTCCAGTTGTTTGCTCACAGCTCTCTTGTAATAATGACTGGAAAACTAGAAACTAGATGACAGCTATACTGTCCTGAGTAGTACTTTAGCCCTATTTTGTTTAAAAATGTACGTCCAGAAAATAGAAAAATCATCTAGCAAAGAAGTTCAGGGTGAATATCCTGGAAGTGTCAAATCAGACCAAACATATTGTGTCAAAGTGAAACTATTTTTTTTTTTTTCCAGGCCACTCTAGTTTCTGCATGCTATTGTAAAATGTTTCCACTATTTTTGTTTAGATAAAATATATTGCAGTGCAATCTGCTTATGGAGTCTGAGATTACCACAGTTCTTTCACACCTTCAACACCTTTTTATCTTAATGCACATTCTTGAAATGAGAATGATAAGATAGCATCCACAAGAGTTTCCATGAAAAAGGAAAAGAATAATATGATTTATGTAAACTAAAACTATTCTACTTTTACCAAGTAAATTATACAAAGAACCTGCATAAAAGTAAATAGAAGTTTTATAAATCAAACCCTAAGTGCCTAAATGCATTCCCATTTCAAGCAGTATTTTAAAGAGCTGAAGTGGAAACATCATCTTCACAGGCATTATAATTCAAACATTGAAACTTGTAAACTTTTTATTATAGTCCTTTTTCAAAATGCCTATGCTTAATGTACGAAACGTTTTTATACTTTTTGCAACTTTTTCTATCAGACAGGTCCAAACCATGAATGCAAAGTTGCTCCTGTAGGTACTTTACCTATAGGCAGTGTTAGTAAGATATATTAAAAACCACCATTTTTGTAATTACTTCCAACTTAATTTTAGGTGTCATATCACATAAATCTTTCACAGCCTTGGTATTTGCACTTTAGATACCTTGCATTAAATTAGCAAGTAAGACTCTTCTAATGGCAAAACAAGCTGTGGATACAAATTCCAGATTGTTCCATGGATGTGATAATGTGGAAAACACAGAGATCTTAGATGCTCAATAATGATTTAGTTTGGGAAACATGTTTCAGGATGTTGCCTGTTAGCTTCCATCTTGAAAATCAATGTCACCAATTTCAGCTGTCTCCTTTGCACAGAGAAAATAATTATTAAATCTGAAAAGAATGAAACTTCTTTAGTATACAAATTATATGCATTTAAATCTCTGTTCATATATTTATTTTTACCAGGGCATTCCAAGAAACTTGTATGAACAAATTACGAATTTCACGATTACAAGTCGCACCATTTTGACTAAAATTTTGGTCTGAACCCGGAAGTGCGGCTTATAATCAGGTGTGGCTTATATATGGACAAAGAATGAAAAGTTGCTGTTTTAATTTGGAGGACAGGTGTCTGCTGAGA
>PYHW01010840.1:6045972-6116504 GCA_013186435.1 Turdus rufiventris
TGGCCTGACCAAACTAATTCCAGTATAAATATTTCATTTCAGTATTGAGGTAGATTTGAGCAAACCCAGAAGTAAATCCTCTGGAATCTAAAACATTTACAAAATGAAGACTCACATTCCAGCATATTGCAGCAGTGACCTAGTTCACATGCATTTTCATAGCAACAACAGACATATCTGCAGTCTTTGCATAAAAGACATCAGTCATAATTACTATCTGGAAAAGGATCAGTTAAAGTGGATGAAAGCATTTTAAGACCATCAATACTGAAAGCATAGAACTATACGACAGACATAATTTACGGATTTTTCAGCTGCTAAGCCACAAACAGTATTTCTTGCTTTTAAAAAACATTTGGTTTGGGTTTTATGCATCAGTGACTGATTCACTTGCCTTGACTGTTTTTCATTAACTGAGATAAGAATAAACAAGAAAACATAAGAAATATGCTAGAAAACTCATCATACTTCAGAATACTCAATAAGGTCAAAATAAAAAGAAGGAATAAAACTTGGCAGCCCTGACTAACTGAAGTAGACTGATGAATGCTGTCTTTATTGCAATTCACTACAACAGAATGCTAGGCTCTGAATTGATAAAGTTTGAAGATAAGAAATCATTGTAACTGATCTCGAAAGCTTGGCTATTTTAAAAAAAACAGAACCATTATATATTTGACTGATCTTCAAATGTTTTTGTAGGAAGTGAAAGAACTGCAAAACAAGCTTATTAGATAGGGTTGCGAGCAATTGGATGTACAAAACAACTGATGTCAGGATTGATTATTTTTAAATAATATTACTCCTAGAATGATGAAATGCACAATTTTATGCACTAATATGTGTCTAAATGTAATTCTTAGAGAAAAAGATGTAATAACAAAAAATTCTGTCTGGTGAGGATATCTCCATTTTATTCTACATGCATAGGTCACCTGTTGTGTTCAGCCTAGAGAAGAGGAGACTGAGAGGAGGCCCCATTGCAGTTTGCAACTTCCTCATGAGGGGAAGCAGAGGGGCAGGCACTGATCTCTTCTCTGTGGTGACAGGGACTGGACCTGAGGCAACAACACGAAGCTGAGGCAAGGGAGGTTTAGTTTAGATGATAGGAAAATGTTCTTCACTTAGAAGGTGGTCGAGCACTGGAACAGGGAAATGGTCACAGCACCAGCCTGACAGAGTTCAAGAAGTGCTTGGGCAACACTCTCTGGCACATGAAGACTCTTGGGGATGGTGCTGTGCAGGGTCAAGAGCTGGACTTGATGATCCTTGAGGGTTCCTTCCAATTGTGATTCTGCAATTCTGTGATTCTGCAATTCTGTGATTCTGTGATGTTACTTTAGAAGATAATATAAGACTGTTTTGAAAATGAATGGCAAGAGGCATATAGGAAACATGGGAAGAGACTCATTATGGGGAAGGCTAGTAATAGCACAAGTGGGAATGGCTTTAAACTGTGAAAGGCTACAGGTTTAGATTAGATATGAGGAAGACGTTCTTTACTGTGAGGATCTTAGGGCACTAAGAAGCTGTGGATGCCCCATCCCTGGAAGTATTCAAGGTCAGGTCAGACGGATATCTGAGAAACCTTGTCCAGTGTAAGGTGTCCCTGACAATGGCAAGGGTTTGGAACTAGGTGATGTCTAAAGTCCCTTCAAACCCAACCATTCTATGTTTCTGTGATATGACTGTAAGAAGTCCTTAAACTATTCTATTTTCAAAATGCTCATTAACTCAATTTGGTGTTTTTACCTCTATTCAATTAATCATAGAGTATTTCAAGTCAGAACCATAAGGATCCTAGAGTCTAACTCCCATGATTTATTTACATTTATCTCAGAAAATATTTTATTTAAATTTAATAAGGTACCTGTCAGGCTTTGAAAGTAAACATTTGAATTTCATTCCTTTTTCTGCAAGTTTTGACAAATTTTATACATATCTTAGATCTATATCTCCTGAAAATACTTAATTTAATTTGGTCTCAAATGATCTGGGAATAATTTCATATGGTAGTTTACTGTCTTTGTTAAATGATCTTTGTAAAGCATGTTTCTCTTTGTGTTTTTGGTCTGATAAAAAGTTCATTTAAAACAGTCAGAGAATCCACAGGTTTTGCATTTGGATAGTTTGTCTCTTCCATTTCTAGTATCTTTTACTCTGTGCTTTTAATGTAAATCTTTACCCCAGGGAAAAGCATGGATATGTATTATGGTCACATATTTAGGAGTAAATGCAAAATAACAGGAAATAAAGGTAAGCTTCTGGGCTGCAATTTTCACTGTAGGTCGGTGTGATAAGGCAGAATGTGCACACCTTTGTCAGCAGGTAGATTAAGTGAGAAAGGATGGTTTGTAGGTTGTGGATCTACTTAAGGACAGGCTGTATGGAGAGCTGGGTGGAAGAGGGAGGGAGTTTAGATGGACAGTGCCAGTTTCACTGTGATTTCATATGCAGGCTTCCCTTATTAGATTATTTTCTTATAACTCCACTCCAACAATTTAATAACTAGAACAGAATTTTAGAGACTTAGTGTCACAGTTTTCAGAAAAAAATATTAGAGGTCATTATAATGGCATTTTTCTGTCTCAGTATTTTATATTCTTATTCTTATTCATAAAAATAGTTGTTTAGGCCTTTAGTTTTGACAGTACTGGGTCAAATTTTGCCATGTTTATATGCACATTACATATAGGCACGAATTTCTTTTATTTGTATTGTAACATGGTACAAAGTCAAATTTGAAGTACTCAAACTGTTGTAAAACTACTTTATTTCACTATTATTAGATATTCCTAAGCAATGTATAAAAATCAATTTTATTTTATTAAAAAAAAAAAATTGACTCCAAAATATATTGCTTTGGAATTTTACCATGAAAGAAAATCTTAAAAAGTAAATTTTATACTAAGGAAAAAAGAAGTGCTTAAATCTCCTATGGAAGTAGTATACCAGTATTTAAACATCCTTAATTCACATAGTAAAAAACTCTGTATATTTTAGAGAACTTTAACCAAAATATACAGCAAAGATCTTCATCCTGAATGCGATCCCAGTGACTTAGAGTGAACTGCTGGCAACTGTGTTTGACAGGATAAAGTACTTAAAGGATTGGCTTTTCTATTGAGATTGCCACAAGGCAATCTTGAATTGAAAAGACTTTCTTTCTTTACGCTAGCTATGATTTTCAACTTTTACGCTCACTGACATATTTTATCCATGATAATGTCACTTTTTTTAGCAGATCTGATTTTAATGAGGTAATGACAGTACTACATGTTACCAGACCTTTTACAACCAGCTCTGAAACAAAGAAAAATTTTAAAAGAGTTCTTTCTCCCATCATGGCTAGTGACAATCATATGCTAAGATTTTCTCTAATTCTCATGCTTTAGTTTCAACACAGAAATAGTCTTTCATTTGTGAGCCATAAAATAAATATATATAGTAGACAAGGACGGAAAAAAGATTGTGAGATTCAGAAGATATGAACCAAATAAAGGCTGACTTAAAATGTCAAAGTTTTTGCAGTGACTAACCAAAACATAGAGTTAAATCTCCGCTAAAAAGTGAAGATGGTTGAAATCTCAGAGTAAAGAAAAATGTTTATAAATGGAAAGTATTTAAGTAGAAATTTCATTCCAGGCAGAAATTTATCCAATGGGTACCTGTTTCATTATAATGTCATCTGTACTAATAATTTAATAATTTGAAAAAGAAAGCACTGAATTATCAGTAGAAATTCTTACTCAATGTACTGTAAGTTTGCCATTCAATGGTTTGTCCCACTTTGCTTATGAGACCTAATGGAATGACAATTTGTTATTGAGCGTGGAGATACAGAAAAAAAATCTAATTAATAAAATCCATTCTACCCATGGATATTTTACTGTCAAGAAATCTATTATTATAAAGACCAAAGACAGTGATTACTGTGATTAAGCAAAATCTTTCCATTAGAAGATTCTGTTTTAGTCACTCTCAGTTCCAGTTAAAGGAAAACCAAGTGCCCCTTCAGTGTCTTAAGGATTCAGCAGGTTATGGAACGAGAAAATATGATATAGAATATATTGACTAAGGACAAGGAAGGAAAGAGAATTTGGGAGTCTGGAAGTAAGAAATGTGAGACAGAGGAACTGCAGGCAATGAAGCAAAATGAGTGCATGGAGACTAAAATAGAAAGATGCTACTATCCTTTCTGATCAAACAGATGCTTGATGGAAATGGGATCAGTAGCTTTATCGATAGCAGGAGAGAGATCTGAAAACAGAGGCAGGGTTGAGATATGACTGATATAAAGGCTGAGGAAAAGATTGGTCAGTGAGATTAAGAGGAGAATGATCAGTTCTGGCTCCACTAAGCACTTGGGAAAAGCAGCACCCATTGAGCTCAGACACAGTTCCCCACATTGCTGTATATTTAACATTAATCTCTTGTGTCGTAGTTTTCCATTTATAAAAAGAAGATAGTAATAATTACTCAGTTCACAGGAACACTGTAAAAATAAACGTATTAATGTTCATTAAGCACTTAGATGCTGTAATGATGAGCACCATAAAAAGCTTCTGAGGAAATTAATTTCATCCTCAGAGTAGGTTTTTGAATAGTCTGAATTAATGAAGGTAGGGGGCTGTGCACTGAACAATAGAAAGTGCACAGTAACTCTTCTATGACTTGAAAGAGATTAGTGGGTCTAGCATGGAAAATAAAAGAAATAAAAAAAGAAAAATAAAGAAAACAAAGAAAAGAAAAGTTTGTGAGACAATTCTATATTTCTGGACTCCAGCATCCTAGGCAAAATTCAGACTGCATAGACAATGATAAATCGTTCACCCTGTAGCTTGGATATTTGAGCTGCAACTCCAATAAAATTTACTTTAAGATTTAATGTGTAGTTAGACAGTATATAAATTCTTGACTTAATACATTCTGTTTTAATTAGTGTGTTAGGTATGTGGGTGGGCTCAGGATTTACATATTTATAGAATCCTGAAGACATTTTTACATATTTCCATGTTTGATGAGATATAGGGCTGAAACCTAATTAAAAGCTTTGTTTGGGGGATTTTTATTGCTTAGTTTTGTCTGTGTCTGTGTGTTTGCATATGGAGACAGGTTAAAGTGCATTTTATAGAAAGGTTTTGCTTCTTTTTATATATACACCATGTCCTCTGGAAACAACCTCTAACATCTGACATTTAAAACCAGTGAGAAGAAATTGTAAGCTGCTAGATGCTGATGGTAGGTATAAAAAAACCCTACCCAATCTCAAAGAATTTAAGACTATCATGTTACAGAACTTGAAATTATCATCTCATGGTGGTTATCTGAAAAGCTTTTGATTTATTATTGTCACTGATGAATATGCATTTTTGGATTTTTTAAAAAATTTATTATTTAAATAATTACAAGAAATTATAAACAAATCAACAGCTATATTACCATGTTAATGATCTTGAAAGAAAAACATTGTAAATAAAATACATAATTATTCAGTTGAGAATACAACTTCCACGTTGACAAAACTTTCCATCTTGGCAGCTTTAGGTGATTTAATTAAGAGTTACCTATGAACACTAGTGAAAATATCAAGAAAGACAAAAGGCAAACTGGCCTTGGAATTGTACACTTTTGTGAAGCTTAGTCACTGAAGTGCTAAAATTCATTAATAGAACTCATGGATTTTGGAACCAACTTGTTTTAAGTCTGGATTTACTCACTCTTTACTCTTCTCCCATTCCCCAAGTAAATGCCTGATTTCCTTTACTGATATCTCATGCTACATATGGAAACAGAAATAGAAGCTTCTCTGTACTTATAGAAAACCAAATAAAGGTGACCACCGAAGTCGGGATTATACATAGATAAACTTTGATTCTATCCCACTAGCTTTTCTTTTTAATTTTTAGTAATCCAACTAAAAACTTACTTGTATTCTTTTCATTTCCTTTGCTAGGCAAACTCAGCTTGACTTCTCTTAATTCTCATTTTGTCCATGTATTTCACAACCTTCCAGATGTTTTCTTTGATGATCAATCTCCTTTATTCATTGTAGGCTTGTATTCATATTAACACTCATAACACTAACAACACCTTTTCATTGTTGTTAATCCAGAACTCAACTCTTTCCTAGGAATTTTCCTCTTTGAGTTCCAAAGTATCATTAAAGCGACTCCACTGTTTTTATAAAGAGTGCAGTTCCTAAATCAGCTCAAATGCCCTGTCCACTTCTCTCTGCTTCCTTCCCAGGCTTGTGCTGCTCTTTCTTTTTTAGTATCACAAGTGCCTGTACCCCTGCATTTATCAACAGAAGAATAACCAGTTAAACCACTATGTTTCATGAGAACAGGAGCCTGATCTCTTTCCCAGGAAAGCCATAATACATCTGTCTCAGGATAAAGGAGGGAGAAAAAAGAGGGCAGGAATGTCATGGTAGCACTATAGATACTGTGCAAGAAATTTCAGGTAAGACTTTTCACTTGAAGGAAGATACAATAGTGTTCACCACAATATGCTGCAACTGGAAGAGTGTAAGTAGAGAGATGACACAGTAATTTCCAAAAGTCACTCTGAGCTAGAACTTACGAGGGAAATTTAGAAAGTGTTGTCTGGTCTTGGCACAAAATTCTCCTTCAACCTTTTAAAATTTCTCCTGTTTAGTAATGCTACTGTTAATTACTGTCATCTATATGTAAATGCCAAGTCTAATGATTCATTAGCATGATAGATTAGATTGTGAAAGATAGGTGAGTTAGGTTACAGGCAGGTTAAACAGCAGCCTTCCAGTCCTGCAGAGAAACACACAATGCTAAAATGAGAACTCACTAGATGTACTATGCATCTTTAAATGATTGCTGTAATTACATTTCACACTGTGTCTCTCTACATGACTGACTTCTATTAATTCCTCCAAAGAACAAGAAATAGAAAAGGTATTGCTTAAAGTACATTTTCAGAGTAAAAGACTAAGCAGAACTTAAACCTCAGAATACTTTTTTTGGCATCAAAACTTATGTAGCAATAAATGAATTTGACAAGATTAACAAATCTTATTTCCATTTGAATACTTGGAAACAATCATAACTTTTTTTTTGGTGTTGGATGGATATGAGGATCAATGAGATTGAAATTATGTCTATGTGCAATTCAAATGGAATGAGATAAATGTTACTCAATGAAGTACATCCAGAACTGATACCCCTTCCTGAAGCTAGTAACTTATTCTAATGAGCATCAAATCTGTACTGTATTGATGTATAATCCCTAATCAGGGATCTGACCTCAACTTTTCATACCACCTTCATTCTAATACTATAATGCAAAAGAATAAACATTAATGATAATTAAGAATAAGAATATTGTTGCATTAGAGCTTCCTGAGTTTAGCTTCTCAATGTTTCCAAAATATCCCTCTCAGGTTGAGGTAATATATGATTTCACCGCAGAAAATTCAAGTGGTTGAAGTTAAGGAAAGAGTGAGTTGTTTCTAAGGACAAAGAAGAACCAACTTCTTTAGGGAGAACAAGGAAAGTCTAATATCTTTGCCTTTCAGACAGAGATTTTGTTCATACTAGTATAGTGAAAGCTATCAAGACAAGATATAATCTCCTGCACTGGATTTTCATCATGGATAGTGTCACTGTGTTGGAAGAATCCATGGTATTCTTTGGTGGGACCATAGCCTTCTCAAGACAATTCTTATCACATTTTGTGTGTTAGCAGAATTGACTAGGGACCATTCTTAAAAGAGTTTGGAAGTACTCTGTGTCTTGGAAGGTAGAACAGTTTAGAATTATGGTTGTGGACATTAACATATGATTGCTCTCAGTGCTAGGGAATGCTTTACTATCACAAAGACCCCCTTTGGGAATTGACAGAAAACTGTTTTGAGACAACAGACAGAAGATAAAAGAATTTCTTCACTCTTCTCTTGTCTTCATTAAAGAAAGCACCTGTATTTGTAGATAGGAAAGGATTTGGTTTCCTTTGCTCTTTAAGGTGATCTAATGGAGAGGCAAGGTAGTTGGTCTTTAAATGCTGATGTGGCTATGGAGAAATGGAAATTGATTGCAATTTTCAGACAGCTTCAAATGTAGAACTGAAGGGACACAAACACAGAGCAAGTCTACCAGAGCTGATCTTATGCTATTATAAACAAGCTGCTGTTGATAGGGTCAGGAGACCATTCCTAAAGGCACACTGTGGGAGTTCTGGGAAACAAGATGTTTATTTTTTTCCAAAGCTTTCGCTGGATACCACTCCTGAATACAGCTGAATTGACTGAGGGTTTACTGTTTGGCAATACTCAATGATTTGTTTGGAAATTTGAACTGCAGATAAAATTCATTAATTTTGCCGTTCTCTCAGAAAGAGTGGGTGTTGTCTTCACAGTTTTAGGTGACCTGCTTATTTTATTGATTTTTCCATACTTGATTTCAGACTTGGATTTACCTATGTAAAGCGAGGTTGAAGGCAAACTTTCACTGAAGATTCACCATATCCAAGAGAGAGAACCAAAATCTATCTTTTCCAACAGGAGAGCTTTGAGAAATGCGCTTCAAAGGAGTTGCAATGATCTCTGCTATTTTTAGTTCCTAAAGTTTATTATTCTAAGGTATTTATTCACTTTAAGAAGAAAGAATCAAGAAATGAATGACAGAAGGCTTAATTAAACCTATTATGTGTCTGTCATAATGACACTGGCAACAAATCCATACAGATTGCTTCAAATCTTGCTTCAAGGAAGCCTCTTGATTAACAACAACGAGGAATTTAAGCATGTGCTGAATTTTAAGAACGTACATCACCCCATCAACTTCAAAAGGATTATGCAGATACTCAAGATGAAATGCGTTTTTAGACTAGAGACAAAGTTCTTTGCATTTTGCACCACTGAATTTAGTTATATAGGTAAAACAAAATAAGCATCACCACAACTAAAATGCAAATAATTTCATTTTCCGGACTTCTAATATGACTGAAAACTTTTATTTTCAGAATTTTTGTATGAAGAATATATATATTTCAGTTATTTTTTTTATTCTGAGCCTCTTAATAAAAGAAAAGGCTAGTTTTACAGAATTTTAAAGTAGATATGTGCAAGTGGTTTGACAATTTATGTGGAAAACTGTGTGTGTGGAAACAACAGCTGAAACTGTTGGTAGAGTTTGAAAAATTCACATTAGTTTCAGATTCACTGAATGATGCTCTTCAATTAATACATTATTTATGAATAAAATAAATGTTCCTACATAAAATTTACTTTTTCTGGCATTTACACATGGTATTCAGGTGTCTTTTAATCATATATTTTCTAAAGAGAGCATATTGAGATAATGAAGAAAACAATTAAAAAAATGTGTGGTGCAAGTCACTGTTGTAGTCGTAGCTGTTCTTACCTGACAAAGTAACATTCCTCACAAACTGTGATGCTTTCAGAGCAAAGCAGGCACAAATGTAAAAGTTTATTACAGGATCATGAGGGACACTTTTGAAAGTGAAAATATAACTACTTGCATTTTGATTTCTCACTTCACTTATCACCTTTCATTTACAGTACCTACCTAAAACTGTTTAGATTGTAATTATTTAGAAGAAAATGTTACTATTGTAATGCCAGTTTTAGATTCTGTGCTTTCTGAAATGAACATGAGAAATGAAGACTTTTCTCAAGTCTAGATTGTGTAAATAAATCAACTCTTTATAAATTAATGTCAGGAAATTATGAAATATACCCAAGTGTCCAGGGAGCATGATGACAAGAAAGAAACATAGATGATTAAACTAATTTCTTAGCAGGTGAAGTAAATTAAAAGGTTGAAAGAAGTGTGCTGTGATAGAATGGGAAGTGTGCGGGCTGCCTCCTCAGGAAACTATTGATTTAAATGTCTGCATCATGGGGGACTTCTTACTCTGTGCATCACTGGTCAGTCATTGTCAATCATCAACTGGAAAAGGACATTTAAATTGTATCTAATCAATACCCTTCTCTGTAGATTAAAGGAAAAAAAGCCAGATTTATTAAAAGAAAAAAGGAAATGGTACAAAGAAGCCAGTGGCAATTGGATTAATAAAATTGAGGTGACGAGTTCCACAAATGACTGATGGGAAGTTGTTTTCTCCTACAACTTCTGTAGTTTTTTAGCCCAGGCTGTAAATATCACTGAGAAGGTAGGCTTGTGAAAGGTTGAATAATCCACAGACAAGGAAAAGCAATTTTTTTAGTGACTTAATGGGATGTTAGAGATTGTACATGTGGCAAAGGTAAGCACAAAATACATCTGCTGTTGTAGCCAAAGTTATTAGGACAGTGTTCCAAAGAGAAGCAGAGAAGCTGTGGAACCACATACAAAAATATGCAGTTATGTTGCACTAAGCAGGTAGACTTAGTCAAAGTTAAATATATTTTTTCAGAGTTTTATCAGGTTTTGTTTTTATCAAAAAAATATACTTCTAATTTAATTTACAGCATGCAATAGTTTTCTTTTTTTTTGTCATTGGCTTGCTTTCTTAAAATAGCATAAAACAACATGACCTTGGGCATGAGACATCATATGAAATGCAAAGAAGGAAAAAAAAAAAAAAGAGAGAACTTTTATGGAGTTTAAATCGTCATAAGTATTTTCTGTTGTAGTTTAAAATTTCAAGCAGATCATTAACTGCACATAACTGGCCTTCCAACTTTGCTCCATAAAAATAACCAATATTAAAAATGGGCTATTTCAAGTACTATATCTCTAAACATAAGCAGAGTAAAGTTCACTTTGTATCTCTTTCAAATCCAAAGACATATGTATCTCGAAGTATTTCCTATTTTACCTGTGCACACATATGCAAATGATACAGTACATAAATGTTTATATTTGCAATTGTATCACCAATGCTGAATTACATGATAATAACCATGGCAACTGGACTTTTGGCCATGGAATTGGGAGAGAACTAAGAGCCAGTGTGATAAACATGCTCTCCTTTTTCGGGTTTCATGATATTTTTTCATAGGCACCTTAGAGTACACACTTTGCCTGTAAGATGGTGTCAAAGGCCTTGGTTGATGATCCCTGTTCCATTTTGAGCTGATCCCATTTCTTTTTTATTCATTAGAAGAACAACTTTCAAATTGCAAAGATGTAATAATTTTCCACAGAGGTACAATCCGCACATTCAAACAATTCCATGAACCTAATGTCTGGGGATTTTTTCCCTTTGAAAATGGTAGGTTTCTAAGCTTTTGGAATCTATGAACATGATTTTCAGCGATGAAAGAGAAAACTAATGCTGTTATGTGTAGCTCTGTATCTCTTAGTCAGAAATGACTTGGTTTATCCTTGGGATTATGGATTACCCTTCAAGCCATTAGAGCCCAGTAAAACTGTAGAGCAGCAATTACTTCAATTACTTTAAGGTTAGGACATTTCCTTAAAATATCTATTCCAATGCTTTACTTTCTGTCTTACTGAAATCATCTGGACACATGCAGACCAGATGTTAACAAGAAATACTTCACTATAAAAGTGCTGAGGCACTGGAAGAGGCGGCCCTTGAATCTGACTTGCAACAACTTTTCAGTGATATAAGCTTCTGATATGTTAATATGAGTTTACAGTGTGGTGACATCATGAAACTTCAATTAATTTAAACAGTATTAAAATCAGAGATGCTGCATAATGCAAATATTATTTCAACATCAACATCAACCATTTGAGATTTGGGAATTGAAGAAGCATTAAAACAAGAGTGTGAGGGAGAGTATCACGTTACATAGAAACTGAGCTACAAATACACATTGAACTTGAAATTGCTCTTGAGAACAAGTTTCTCACAAACTTCTAAAAGAACTTCAATCATTTATTACTCTATCACTTTGAAAATATTTTTATGTCCTTATAACAACCTTTTCTCTCTATCTAGTACTGCAGCATTATTTACTACATCCCAGCACTTCCAAATAACATTCTGCCATTAAGCTCTACTAAGAAACTTTCATTACAGTTTCCAAATACTTTAATAAACTGAAATCACATTCCAGACATTACAATGCAATAATTTTGATATCTGCAAAAGTAGCTGTGAAAGGTAATACAAACTTAAAAATCCAACAAAAATTAACCCATTAAACTAATTTTAATTTTTTTTTTTTTTTTACTTTATCTAAATTTGTTTTTTTGGAGGAGGTAATATTATAAGTACATGAGGTCCTGAACAAACTCTGGATGTACCTGTTGAAATTCATATGTCTTCTGTTGTTTGAGCTCCCACTCGCACTTCCCCTGTTTTTTTTTGTTTGTTTGTTCGTTTCTGTTGTTGTTGGTTTTGTTTGTTTCTGGTTTTTTGTTTTTGTTTTTGTTTTTGTTTTTCATTTGGAGGTTAAATAGCCACCTCTTAACTTTACTCTTGAGATGGGAACAGAAATCTGGGGTTCAGACATCTGGAACTATGTGTTTTTACCAGTGGTTGGGCTCTCTAACCAAGAGATTTGTTGTAGGATAGTTTTCCTGTTAAAAAGATAAAATGCAGAATTTTCTCAGAAGATACATTTAAGACTGAAGTCCAGTAATACCTTGATACTGTTGTGGTGCTTAGAGTTTTAAACATGCTGCCCTGGCATGAGAAAACTTTGGTAATGTCATTATTCTTCCCAGCTCAGATAGTGCCATGATCTTCCAACAAACACTTTGACAGAATATGCAGCAGATAAGCAATAGATTTTAGAGGTCTGACTCAACCAGGGAGGGGTGGATTAAGGGAGGATCAGATTTCTCACGAGATCTGGTGAGTTCTTGAGAATACTAGTTGTGTCAGTAGACATGCAGATGGCAACTTCTCCTTAAACCCATTGTTCCTGATGAGGCTATATGATCTGCCTCATGTTTCATGGCAACGTCTTGTTTTCAGCAGGATCTGAGAGACTAGGATGGAGTTCTTTTTGCACTCCTCCTCTTAAAAATCACCCATGGTAGGATTTATCTAGATAAACTAATGAAACTATGTTGGATGTCTTCCTGTAAAGTGCTGAAGAGAAATTAGGGTTGAAGAGAAATCCTGGCCTTGTTTTTCCTGCTAGGGTGTTTGAAACAGAGCATGCTGTTGATAGACCATTGCTTTTACTTGAGATCATGAACTATTGATAGTTTCTGAAAAGTATATTGCAGTGAATGATTTCAAAAGCTAAGACTTTTTGGTTTCCACTAACTGTAAAAACCCCTTCAGTTTTATAATGTATGAAAGCACATTGAATACCTATGCAAAAACAAGGACATAAACCATATATATTTATATACATACATACATTCAAAAAATAGTTTGAGGTGCAGACTATCCAAGAGATATATAGACACTTTATCTCATTCTATTCCTAAATTTGCAGTTTTTTTCTTTCCTGCTCAGAGTGTGTGGCAAAATGATAGATGTTTCAGGAAACTAGCAATGAGTGAAATACATCACTGTAGAATATTCAAGTATGCCATTAAAGTACAGCACTTGAGATCATGTTCTAGAGTAATTTTCCCTGATGATTCTATTTTAAAAGTAACAAGTCTACAGAAAATCACTCTCTTCTACTAAGTATTTTATTTCTATTTTTTAGATTCTACTCCAATAATGTCAGTGTCACTTGTGTAACATATTCAAATTACAATTTAGTGCCTTATTAAGCAACGTAAAGGTCCGATTTAACAATATTTTAAAAAATGTTACTCACATGCAAACTGAAGAACAGCCTCTCTGCTTAAAATACTGCCAAATATGTTGGTAGTTAAACATTGATACTGTCCAGAATCTTTCATTTCACTGGGGTTGCTGATGATCAAACTTCCTTCTATTAAACTGAAGCGATAATCACTTTCAATGTCGATTTCGGTTCCATTTCGAAGCCATCTTGGGGAAAAGAAAAGCAAAAACTACTAGAGCATTTAATAGCCATGTGAAGGTGTCAAGCTTAAAACACACAATTTGACAGCTCCAGTTGTAATAATGAGGACAATTATTCAAATATGTCCTGTGTAGGAGCCTATTATTCTGCCAAAACTTGAAAACAAAAACCCCAAGCAAAACTCAATCTTCAATTTCTGAAGAAAAAGAACATTCCTTTTTTTGCCTATGCTGAATCAAAATAATATCTTCTTTTTTTTTCTAATATTTTCCCCCAAAAACCTAATGTTCACAAGGGTTTAAAACTTGAAAACTGCATAGCAGATGCATCTTTTATGTAAAAAAAAGGAATTTTAATGTGCTTATGATAATCAAAGTTTTAATTCATATTCTATCATTAAAGCCTTAGGCCCAGCTAAGCTTACAGGTAGCAGAACTGAGTCTGCACTGCATGCAAACAAGGAAACTTTTTTTCCATTCTTTCAGCATTTGAGCTTCTCAGCCAAGAAACAGAGACACCTCATTTAAATAGAAGAAAGAAGAGCAAGACCTGTGAAGAGCAGGGAGGTAGATTGATGTACATAGGCTGCTAAACAATATAAGATTTTGGCAACATACAAAGGCAAAAGTGTACCAGCTGAATCAGTATACGCGGAATTCAACAACTGGAACAGAAGATTGGGATTAACTGCTGGCTGGCCAAGGGCAGTTCCTGGCAGCCACATGGAAACTAAGATCAAATAAGCAGTCTGAATAAGGAGTGCTAAGTTAGGGGGATGTTGGAAGTGAAATAAGAAGTCTGAGCAGTAAAATCAAGGATGGGAGTAAAGATAAGATGGAAAAAGCCAGGCTGTGGGAAACACAGAAAGTATCCCAACTGAGGCAAAGTTTTAAATAATTTCTGAATAAACATTTATTTTTATGAGGTTTCAGAAGTAACCTAAGAGTCTCATAATTCTTCAGTTGTGCAAGAGGTTTTATGGGTTGGGTTTCCCACCTATCCCAGGTATTGTCTGCCAAAAAGTCTCAGCCTCTCATTCATCTCAAAAGCAGCAAACCCTGTAGCCCTGTAGTCCACTGGCTGCAAGAGAAAATATTTTGTGTGGTAGATTAATAGACTTCAGCAGATTAATAGACTTCTGGAAGAACCTCTTATATGTTTGTGTGTGTTATCAGTTTCTGAATTAAAGAATAGCATTCACATATGAAGACTTTCAGATTTTCTTTTTTTGTCAAAGTGTAATTGCATGAAATTTTAAGAAGAATGCAAAGAGATAAGCTGTGTAAACAGATAGAGTACAATTATTATAATGCCCAGATATTTTTTTCATTACTCTTTGTCTGTCATTCTGCAATTTCAAAGTTGGCTTGGGAAATTTCCTGAAACTTGCAAGCTTTGCCAGAGATCATCAAGGACTGGAAGAGCTTGGCAACATTTAGACTCCAGAGGCAACTTTAACAAAGCAAAATAATTATCAATTCACTGTATCTTGTTAATCTTCATGGTGAATGGGGCGCAGAGAGCAGAATTCAGCTGCAGTAGTTTTTATTTCTTAATCCAGAGATCAGAATTGTCAGAATTTCACAACTGGACTTTTGATTGCAGAGCACCTCTGCTTCATTGAATGTAAGAAATGAAACAACACTGAAAATTTATTTATGTTTTAAAGGATAACAGGGGAAGTTTGGTATGATTAACTACGTTTTTTATATAGATTCATACATAGATGAGGTAAAAGGAAAAGAATTTTTAATTTGAACAATTGAGTAATTAGTTTATATTTTGAAGGAAGTAATAACAAAAGTTAATATTTTATACATATATCCTTGTCTATATATGTGAAATTAAAAAAATGCATAAGCAATTGATCTTGAATGGAAATTTAGATAGAGGAAAAAGAAAAAAATGCATGTTTTGGCATTTCGAAATGGGAACTGGCTCAAAATTCAGTTAAATTTGCTTTTTTCCTTTAGTTTCATTTTCAGTTAATTTCAATGAAAAAAAGATGTTTTTTGAATTCTATCTCAAAACTTTGGATCTTGATAGCTACTCGCCTCTATATCAGAGATCCATCTTGAGGGATTGTATTCCCCTCATATAATCTATGCACGTTATAGGAAAAGAAACACTGAATTGGGTGACTTATTTTTTAAGGTATCCTGACTGATCTAGCAGGATAGAATCTACTTCCAAGGCCACAGGTCGTTAAGAAAACTAAGATGCATTTTTTTCTCAAAGAAAAGTGACAGATAATATTTCAAAATACTATAATCTGTCTTAAGCAGGCAAAAAATAATTTTTAGAAAACTTTCTCAAATGCTTTTTTTAAGACGAAATGATACTGACAAAAAAAAAAAAAAAATTACTGCCCAGCCTATGTGTGTCCTAAGTAAAAGATTAAATGCAGTGTTTCACAATCAGAGAAAGCTGTATAGTTAAGTGGCATCTCAGGGAATTCAACACCTGTTTGTAGCTCAGTAATACTGCTGACCTGTGAGATCCCACAGGAAGTTTGTCAGTGTCAGTATTCCTCATCAAAGGGATTGCAGTTATCATCTTCATTGTACTGGTCCTGACTTGTGATGCTAAATTATGATTTGCAGAAATGCTAAGTGCACAAAATCAGTTTATCTCAGGTAGTTATTCACTAAAACTATTCATCAAAATACCTTAATGACTGAAAGTCAAGGACCTAAAATTGTTTTTTCAGAGTAGTGTTTGGACAAAGGGAAATATAGCTCTTTGAAAGGAAGAACATCTGAAATTATGTGTGCATTCTCCATTCTGTTAAAACAAAGTCATGTCCAAGAACAAAAAAATTCAGGTTGTGAACACTTTCACAAATTGCACAGACTAAAGAAATCAATTTTTAAAAGGCAGAGGTAACTTAACATTGAAATTTTGAGTGCTTTAAATATTCTTTTAATATAACTTAAAATAAATACATACTGTACTTTGATTTTGGCTGAAAATAGTTCTTAGCAGGACAAGCCTCAGAGCACACATAAATAAAGGTCTGGTGCAACTCATCAGAGTCTTTGATAATGTGGTTGAGCAGTGGCATACTCAAAACTTTGTATATCTGTAGATCTTTTGAGACTAAATTCCCTCTACATTTGTCCTGGAGAGGTATTTTCCTCAGAGAGTAATTTTTACCTCTTGTCCCTCCCTTGAATGGTAATGTGCATTGCAAATGCTGTTCAGACAAGTGGCAGCAATAGAAGGAGAAGTTAAACTGTGCTGTTTGAATTAGGTCTTTTAGGTTAAATCTCTCCTGCCATGAACAAAAGTCAGGAAAGTTTGTTTATGAGGCTGCTAACACCAAGTAATCTCTGGAGAGCTGATGAAATGTACATCAAAAAATCATAAAACAGCCCAGGTTGGAAGGGATGTTGAAAGATTGTTTGTTCCAGTGAAATACGGAAAATGGAGCCTAGATGAGATAACCAAACATTTTGATCATTTGCATCTTGAAAACCTTCAGTGATTACTGAGGAGTATGAAACCTCTCGCCTTTTGCTTTCTCCATGTGGCTCCTTGTGAAGGAGAGTTCCTATCCTTTTTGTAGTCACCCTTTAAAATATACCAAAAGACTGCATTTATTGGTTGCTTTCCACTGGGAATAAGCAAAAAAACGGTTGGACAAAGAAAGAAAGGAGGTGGCATAGGTTCTCCACAGACAAAATTTCTACAAGAATAATGAGGTTGTTTCGGAGACCTGAATATAGGACTCTCCTCCTTTGGGGATGAATTTGTGTGTTTTCCCCATAGTCACAGGTTATGTATGTTTACTGGACTAACAGTATTTTTACAACGTGTGAAACTAATACACTTTTTTTCTTTTTCATTTTGGGTCAACAAATCACCAGTAGGTAACAGAAATTACACAAGGAATGTCAGTGAAGAAGAGTGCAAACAGAGCTTTCATACCACATAGTGGGGAATTCATGCTATTCTAGCTTGGAGAATTTCTGGCCATCAATTCCTAATCCCATGTTACATGTTATAGTCATGCTTGTGTTGTTTGGGGGTTGTGTGATGCATCAGATTCATTTAACAAGTCCATATGTTGCAAAGAGGAAGATTGAATGCTGTTGTGTTAGGCATGTCTAAGGATGGTCCTGCTTCTGAATTTCTTTAAGTTGTAGAAATGCAAGAGTTGTGATTCAAGTAACTCTAAGGAAAATCAAACTGGAATTCTGAAGAATCCACAAGTCAAATATGGGTAAAAAATAAAAGACGAAGTGCAGAATTGGTGATTGCCACCTATGACAAAACACAATAGGAGTCCTTATGTTCCCTTTGTAATTGAAGAATGACTCTATGAGAAAAGATGAAGAGTATATGGAAAAAAAAGCCAACCATATGTTCCCACAGCCCTCTTGCATCCCTTGTAATTTGTATAAAATATGAGCAGAGACAGATATTGTAAATGGCTAAGGTGACTGCAACATACTCTTGCCACCTGTAAGTGTGCGCCATCAATAATCTGCACTGAGGCTCACAGGTGTGTCATCACAGATCTGAATAATGGATAACTGTGGCATACAAGTCTGCACGGAAAAATAAGGTGATGGTTGCAGAGGAATAAAATGGTAGCCTTGTGAGCAAAAAACCACCAGATCTGAATCAGCCATGGTATCTTGTACTGCCAAGCCACGCTATTTTAATGTACTTCACTCCCTTCCCTGTATAATGGATTAGTATTTTGTAGCTCTATAGATGTTTAGAAAAAAAGAAAACCCCAGAGAATTAAATATTTTGCTTTTGTCATTTGTCACAGACACGATTCAATAAACTGGACAAAAGGAGTCTCTCCATATGGATAGATGCGGAGAGTACATAATTTGAAACTTAAAATATTGCTTTGCCTTTAATCAGTGCCACTTCTGCTTCTCACTTATTCAGAATCACAAAAAGCATTCAATCAGGAAAACCATTAGTGTCAGAGAGCTGTTTCTGTAGTTTCTCACCAAAATACATTGATTCTCAGAGTAGGATTGCAGTGGCTAATATTCTGAAAGCTGGGAAAAAAAAATAACATAAAACAGATAGATACCTGTATGTGGGAGTAGGATTTCCACGTGCTTGACAATTCAGAGACACTTTCTTTTCCTCAGAATCAGTTGGAAAAATCATATCATCTGGTTCTTGTATAAACACCGGCCCATAATCAACACTTTCTATGGAAAAAAAGAAGTGCTACAGTTTAGGAAAACTGAAAAAAAAATGTAAATGTGCTATAGATTTTATAATATGAGATTAAAATATACATAAATATATTTGTTTCCAAATGGTTCATGTTGCATTCCTTTAGAGGTTGCATTAAAAAGCAATCATTAAATGGAAAAAAAGAAAACTAAAGAAGAAATATAAGGAATATTAATAAGTGAGGAATAAAATCCAAAGTATGATTTAAGTGTTTATTATGCCTCAGAATGGCTTTCTCATTGGACATATTTTGGCCTGAAGTCTAGTGAGAAGCTCAAGAGATTTAAGAAGAATTAACTCTGCTTATAAGGAGCAAAGTAAACAAAAAATTTCCTACTGCTTGTAGCATCTTATATCACAGAAATGTAATGCACAATTTTCCCCTTTTTGTCAAGGAGTTGCTGAGAAAAATCACTTGGAAAATTAATGGCAACAAATGGTGTCTGTCATTAAATAATATATAGCTAAATCTGACATTTCATTTTCCCTCCACTGTCTTCTCTAATTTAGGCATGTCCCTGTGTCTTGATAAGAATTTACATTTCTGAATTAGAAAAGCTGGATAGACCCATAGAACACGTCTATGATTCCAGTTCATTCATATTATGAAGGGAGAAGGGTAAACCTTCAGAAAAGTAAAAGGTCGCAAGCAGAATATTCTTGATCGTGTTGGTCTGAATAAATAAAATTTTCACTGTGCACCAGAAGGCTGTGGAATTTTAATAATTTTAAACTTACTCCAGACTCTCAGATGATTTAATCACATGGTGCTCTTCAAAGCACTAGCCTAATGATTTGTGTGCAGGGACACAGTGACTTTATCCTGCCACTTGCAGGAAAATGGGAGCAGGGTTTTCTCTGTTGGTTTTAGGGTTTCATATGTTCATGGGGTAGACATCCTAAAGTTCTTACTGAGTATGGTACAACACATTAAGCACTTTATATTTGCTGTATTTGTCCTGCCAACAGCAGCTTGAAGTAAAAAAGGTACATCTGAAGCCTTGGGGTTTGGTAACTGACTTGATAAATTGTTTTACCAACTCCATGCAACTTCAACCACATATTATGGTTTCACAGTTTGGGGAACTGCAAACTTTGTCATACTAATTTTATACTTTATCATACTAATAATGACCTTTATCACATTATCTAAGGCTAATCTATGAAAATCTATGCAGACAGGAAAAGGTATATGGTGCTACAAGTCTTGCTACAGAAAAATACACAACATGGAGTCTGAAAAAGCATGAGAAATGTGGGAGACATATGTCATAGCATGCCAGTTTGGAGATGAGAATTTCCATGTCCTTAAATTCTTACATTTGGGGTTTCTCAGCTCTTATATCATGCAGTAAAAAAACAACATAAGACCCCATTATGCTATTCAATCCTTCCTTTTAATGACTACACATTTAATACACACTTCAGTTTTGTTTTTTTACACTATCCAAATGCAGATGTTGAAAATATCTCCATTTTCAGGTGTTTATGCTTCTGCTGGAGTAGATTCAAATAATTAGGCTGTCGATTTGTAAAGTCAGCAAATAAGAGCAGCAGCAATTAATAGTTTCTCTTTCCCCTAATTTTCCAGTTTATTAACCCTACTTGAAGGACTTGTAAGGAGTGTGGATTGCTGTTTTGCATACTTATATTACTGTGTAGGTGCATTGCTTTGCTTGAGTTTGTTGGCAGAAACATGTGCTCTGGAACAAATAGCTGCATTATTAAAAAAACCAAAACAAACCACAAAACAAAACAACAAGCACAGACAAAAACACAATAAGTGATTTCTGATATGAACTGGAATTATTGAAGTTAAAATAAGTTCAGTAATAATTTTTGAGAACTGCATCTTAAAATGCCACAGGGGAAATGGTTTCAGCTGACAAAACTTATTTAAATACAGGAAAATGTTGGTACAAATACAGTCTGTGGGTTGTTTCTTATAATTTGGTCACTTGCTTCTTGCACTGCACAAAAGAAAATACTAATGAATGTAGGTGTGAATAAACAGAACTGACATTGAGCTAGAGTTTAGTAAAACCAAGAATTAATTAAGGATAACAAATCTAAATCATGGCTTTAGATTTAAGTGTTATTTCATGCAGATTAGTAGGCATATGGATAGGGTGTATATTAATGAAAATTAATGATTTTATCCTCTCCCTTGGAAGGGACTCTGTAGATAAAATATAATATCACAGTCTAGGACTGCTGGAAAGAAAAGAAAAAGAAGCAAGGCTATGTGCAGGACCAGACCATGGCACACTCTCATTCTCTCTCGAAGCCACTCAGACAGAGATTTTTGCAGTTTTTGAACTCAGACATCAAACTTTAGGAAAAAGAAGCACCTCCAGTCCCAGTCTGCAGCACACCATGGTCCCAGAGAGAGGGGAAGCAACCCAAGCCCTCTGTGTGATCTTGAAATTTTCTGATTCATGGGCCACTGGCTGGTTCTTCAGCTTTGTGTGGTCTTTTTTTTTGGGAATATCCCTGCCCTTATCCTTATTGTCCTGATTTTCTTACTGTATTTATGTATTTACCTTTGTACATATGGATATAGAAGTTATATATTTACACACACACTCTCTTTTATATTCATATATGTTTTCTGATGCCTTCAGGGATCCAAAGACATCTGTTTTCTTTGTACCCATGTCTTAGCTATCTGGGACCCATGCTGTTAAGAAGGATTAACTAACACATTAATCATTAATCACAAAGGGCATTACTTTGTCAGTGTCCATGACGGGATTTGAGCTCCACACCTTATTTTTTTTTCTTTCTAACTTACCAAGAATATAAAATTAAATGAATATTCAACATACATGTTAGCATGCATATATTTCAATTTACTATTTTAATTTCTCAAAGGAAATATTTAAATATTTCTGTTGCCATGGAGGTTTTTACTAAATCAGATACAGGATACTGGTTGGTTCAAGTGCTGTCTTATTTAGGAAAAGTGATTTACCACAGAGTCTTGAGAATACAAGTGTGCTCTGCAACAGCTAGTTTGTGGTCCCCTTACAGCTTTAAGTTGCCATTTTCAGCCTAGTCAATTAAAAGCACTAGGTGCTGTCATTAGGATTTGCTCTTTAAACTGGTCCAGAAAGGCAAGGATATGAAAAATATTCATAATTTTTAAAATTCTTAAATATTCTTCAGAATAGTCCTTTGATATTTTCTGAGTGCCAGTGTTCTCCTTACAGCACTTCTGCACTGAAAAATTTCTGAACATTTGACTACTTAGGACTAAGTATTTAAATCCTCAAGGGTCCATAAACTGGAATTGCTATCCTGAAACTCAGCCTGTAGCGAAAGTGTGGTTTGTCTCTCTTTTATCTACAGACATTCTTTCAAACTTTCATTCTCTCCCTCAGTTACTGATGAAGAAAAAAATCAGATGTCCTTTAGTTCTTCTTCCTGAGCAATGCAGATAATCATAACAACAAACTGCGGATGAGAATAAAGTTCCCTGTACTTTAAATTCTATAGTAACTGAAATAGTGTAATTCCTCAACAGTTGCTTTCTTGCCACCAATGTTGATAAAATTTCAGGTCAATTAATACACTGAGAAAATTAATTAATCCCTGAAACCTTGGGAACAAAGAGGTAGGCAGGAAAGAAATATGGTCCTGTTCAAACTCTTGCATTGGAGCTGCCCTGGAACTATTACTTTTAGTGTCTGATAATTCTAAGTGCAATACTTCTAAAGAAGAAAAGAAATGAGGCTATTATAAATGTTTTCCTAAATAAGTACACTCTAGGATACATGACTGGGCTAATCAGTCATGGAGTTATTTTCTCAGTCTGAGCTACTGGTGGGAAGAAACAACAGACACATTATGAGAGGGGATGTGCTCAGGCTGCTTTTATGTATGGGGGAATGAAAGTATTCATTCAGGTCTTGTCCTCTTTGCTCATGTCCCTTTAGAAGTTCTTTTTACCAGAAAGAATTATTTCCTATTGCTCTATTTTACATCCCCATGTTTCAAAGAGTTCTTGAACCCATGTAGAGAGGGAGCTTTTATAAAGAAAAGCTGAACAAGGAAAGTAAAATGATAGAACTTCTAAAGCAGCCTAAAATGAGGGGTCACTAACACCTTCCACCTTAAAATACAGATGATTGTACTCTGCATACAGTCCCTATCCAGAAAAATATCCACTTGACACAAGGAAGACCAAAGTACGTCCCAATGACCTAGGTATTAATGTGTTCAGGACTCATTAAGATGGATGGAGAAATTGTTGTTGATAAGGCTATGTATGTTGCTGTAATCTATATATAAGAAGAAGTAATTAAAATAAACCAAAGATATTTCATTTCAGATTGATCCTACAAAGTGGAAGATACGGGTTTTGATGAAATTTTAGGATTTTAAGTGCNAAAAAAAAAAAAAAAAAAAAAAAATTAAACTGTGTTTCAGTCAACATAAAAGCTGAGGAGCTTTGAGACTCCTTTTGAGGTAAGCTGAGGCTGATACACGTGCCTCAAGGCACATACAGTGATTCTAGTGTGCTGCCTGGTGGAACATTGTACATGCAATGTACATGCATTATTAAGTTTATACTTCAAAGAAGATTAAATTATTTTCTCATATTTTCAGATTTATATTTTCTTAAACATGTTTATTTGTTTATTAAGCAAGATGATACAAGATTTTACTGTTGCTTGAAAATGCTTTCTCTGTTCTGTGGTCTGAAACAAATTAATCTGTTCTAAATTTAGCTTATAATATCTAAACTGCCTGCCATATGAATCAGCATTGTCAAATATTTTTAGCAATGGAAAAAAAATTAGTAGCTTGTGTCTATAACTCAGGCTGGTAAGTGCTGAATCTAGCAGATGATGGGGAAGCAGGAATTCTCATTTTATAAAAATTAGATTCGGATCTTGCATATCTTGGGGTTCATTGATTCAAACACTTTGAGTTATGACAAAGACTCTGTTCTTCATTTTCTTGTAAAATGTGTCAAACCAAAGATGAAAGGACAAAGAAAGTCCTTATTCAAGGTTAAGTTCAATTATCTTTACTGCAGCAATTCCAAAAGTTTTTGGAACAGTAAGAAAATATAAGAGTTTGCAGTTTTATGATTCTTCAAAAGTATTTAATGAATAATTCATCATTTCTATTCACATTTTTAGTCATGACTTTAGTCATTGATACGTAGTTTGAAGAGAAGGACTGCATTTCCTTAGCTGGATGTTTACGCCAAATAATTCCAGATAGTTTAAAGGCAGCAGTGTGCTAGAGCATAGTTCTTTTAATTTAAGATATCAGGAAACACGTGTTGGATAGAAAGTGCAAATGAAATAGCATCAAGTCAGTATAAAAAGACCTTTCTTACAAGCCATGCCAGGTGTTTGAGCATGTCTGCTGGGAAATAATTTGAGAAGTCACTTGAGAACTGCTATAATTCAGCAGCTAATAGAAGTATTTTTGAGTGTTTTTTATGGCAAATCTCCCTCCTGAATTTATGCCATATATTAGATGTTTGAACTATGCAAATTCTCCATTATAATAATATAAAACATGTTTCCTCTCCTCCTAAAAATATCCTCTCACTTGAAGCAGTGGTGTGTCATTACCACAGGATGCTGTAGCACTTCCTCATTTAGGAAACCTTGGATGGTAAACATGACCACTTAACTCTATCACCACATAGCAGTTATAGGATGAAAATTAGAACATCTTTACTTCAAAACCTGTAAAAAGGGGAATAATTGAGATGTATTCAAGTCCTCTTAGATGATGTAGATTATCCTACTTGGTCAAGTGCTGATCTTTTCTAAATACTGTCTCATACCTGTGCTTGTGCTATTCATGCACTTCAATTAATCAAGGGCTTTAAAAACATTATCAGGTGACCCAGATTTTCCTATTTCTACAAGTGTCTATGCAACTGGATATACCAAGATGTGTAGGTGAAATGAGTCTCCTAAGACTATTTTATGTTGTCTTTAGGAGAATGGTGTTCCTCTCTTCTTGGTCAAATATTCTATTCATTAGACCTTGTGAGGTATGGCCCTTTTACAATTTTGTCTCCAGTAAGTGGTTTTTCATTTTCTCCTGAAAAACTGATGAATCTCAGTTGCTGAGCTGCAATGTGGCCCCAGTGTTTTGAGAAGAGTCATGATTGCTGACCTAAATCATAGATCATATCTATAGTATGATGATCATCCCTGAGGTATGATCTCACTGAGCTTTCTGGAGATGTCCAGGATTTCTAGTTCTAGCTTGCACTATATTATTCAAATAGTCTGTATTTTTTGCTTTCTCCTTCAGTCTTTAGACATTAATGCTGTAGAAGATCAGGATAATAGACCATAGTTCTAATAGTGGACATTATTGTTAACCTGCCTTTAAAATGTTGTCAGGAAGTTATCATTGTCTGGTGAATGGGGAAAAACAGGCTTCACTCTAGTCACTGCTTAAAAAAGTATTACAGTGGAAAGACAAATGTAGAAACATGCCCCTATTCCAGAAATGGTATGAAGCAGAATTTATCTGCTGACAGGATCAAATTACAGTAATTTCACGAATATAAGCCCCACCATTTTCACAAAAATTTTGGTGGAAACCCGGAAGTGCGRCTAGTATTCCGSGGTGGCTAATATATTAACAATATTCTAAAAGTTGCCAACACGGAAGTGAGAGCCYGCRGCAGCCCCAAGCCAAGCTGGAGCCCGGCCAGCCCCAGCAGAGGTGGGAAAGCCTGGCAGAGGCAGGGCCAGCAGTGCGGGGCAGGGGGATGGCAGAGCCCGGGCCAGCAGCGTGGGGTAGGGGGGCGGCAGAGCCCGGGCCAGCAGCGTGGGGGAGTCCGGCTACGCAGGGGAGCATGGTAGAAGCGGGAAGCCCGGCGGGGGGAAGCCCAGCAGAACTGGGGCTAGCAGCGTGGGGGAGCCCGGCAGAACCCGAGCTAGCAGCACAGGGGAGCCTGGCAGAACCCGAGCTAGCAGCACGGGGGAGCCCGGCAGAACCCGAGCTAGCAGCGCGGGGGAGCCCAGCAGAACCAGGGCTAGCAGCACAGGGGAGCCTGGCAGAACCGGGGGCCTGCAGTGCTGGCCAGGATGAGCAAACACGGCAGTGCAGATGGGAGGGGGGGGGGCGGCGAGTGAGCCCAGTGGCGGCAGCGGCAGCACTGCCCAGCCGGCCCCAAGTGGCCCTGCCGAGCCGTGGCGCTGAGCTGGGCCCCCCCCGGCTCCATTGACAACCATGAGCGGGCCGAGCCTGCCTGGCCCCGCCCCGAGTCAGTAAATGCCGCTATGCTGCGATCCTGTTACTCATTGGCAAATTTGTGAAAGTTGCACATGGATTCTTGCTACGAACGTAAGTGCAGCTAATATTCAGGTGCGGTTTTTTTATTGACAAAGACATCAACGTTGTCGATGCACCGGAAGTGCGGCTTATACTCCCTGCGGCTTGTGTTCGTGAATTTACTATATTTCTTTTCTAGATCAAACTTTACTCAGGGAACATATTTATGCTTGTATATAAACCATTTTTCTACAAAAACCCACATGCATACATCATTAATTTTGAATATATGCAAGACTTTTTCTGGGAGAAAAAAAATAAGACTTAGCTGAGAGAAGAAGTAACCTGTTATAACACTCATGATGTTGTGTGAATTTCATTGAAATGCAAGTTATTAATCACAATTCTTTCCTCTTTTACATACTCAACTAAGATACTTATGTATCCTCTAATCTCTCCCTCCTTACCCTCTCCTTCCTTCCTTTTTTTCTTTCTTTTTGGCTTTCTATCTTGTTTGACTGCATTCAAGCAATTATTGTTACTATAGAAATGATATTAGAAATGTGGCTTTTAAAAACGTAACCAACCATGGCAAAATATGTATTGTAACTATGAATTATTGCATTTTGAGTGAATGACACCTTATCACACCAGAAACTCTATCTAAGCATACACATAAGTACATACATGACAGAGTTGACTACACAGAATAGATAATTTCGAGAAAAAGTACAGTAATTTCATGACTACAAGGCACAACCTTTTGACTAAAATTTTGCCCCAAACCCAGAAGTGCGCCTTATAGTCCAGTGCATCTTATATAATGTACAAAGTAGCGGCATTTGTGAACCCGGAAGTGTGAGGCTTGAGCCACGGGGGGAGCCAGCAGGGCCACGGCTGCCAGGTGGAGGCAGGGCTGTGGCTGCCGGGTGCAGGGGGGCCCAGGGGCCCATGACGCCCCAGCAGGCATAGCCTGGCCCCATGGAGGTGGAACGGAGGGGCGGCAGCCACATCCCAGCCCTGGGGAGGCAGTACAGAAGGGCAGCGGCCACAG
Organism: Turdus rufiventris; assembly: GCA_013186435.1. Classification (NCBI taxonomy): domain Eukaryota; kingdom Metazoa; phylum Chordata; class Aves; order Passeriformes; family Turdidae; genus Turdus; species Turdus rufiventris. The sequence goes on from PYHW01010840.1 coordinate 6,073,371, forward strand.
CCCAGACACGGGGAGGCGGCACAGAGGGGTGGTGGCCACAGCCCGGCCCCGTGGAGGAGCAGCAGAGCGGCGGCAGGCATAGCCCGACCCCGCCGGGTACAGGTGGGCCTGGGGGCCCGTGGCTGCCGGGTTGAGGCGGGGCCTCGGCCAGCAACCACGCGGTGGGAGCTGGGGGTGGATCCTCACTGCAGAAAAAAAGTGCACCTTATAGTCCGGTGCACCTTATATGATCTACAAAGTTGCGAAATTTGCCGATTCCCAGTGGTGCACCTTATAGTCCGGTGCACCTTATGGTTGTGAAATTACTTTAGTTTTATAAGATTTACTCTTAATGTTTAATTTATATTACTGGCATTCATGATTAAATTTTTAAAAAATCCAAGGAGAGAAAAAATATGAATAAAAATTGACTTAGATTTTATTACCAGATGAAAGCATGCTGTGATGAAATTTCAAATCACTGGCTTGCTCTTTTCATGTAGCAACACCTGCATAAAATCATTCTGCATTGGAATCTTTAAAAAAGGATATTTTAACTCAGAATGGATATTTAAATTAATGATGAGTTTAAGGCTGTTCCAATGAACCTAAAGGAAAGCATCTCATTTTGACCTTGTGACATATAATAAAGCTCAAAATTATATCTTACAAGTACTAAAGTAAGCTAAAAAAATTCACTGATTTTGAAAAATATTTCCAAATTTTAGAGAGAGAAGCTACACTTACCATCATGTTTGAAGGTCTCTGAAAAGTGGTAGAGATTTGTTGGGGAGTAATAATGTTGTGCAGCTCCTCTCCAGCCTGGTGAAGATACGCTTCCTAATGAAGGACTGCTTAATCGTGGTCTGTTCTTTGAATTAAAGGAAGTTAAAGATGAACTACCAGATTTGATTCTTAGGATAGCAGCATATGATGTGGGGAGACCAGGAACAGCTTCTGAATATTCTGGAAAAAAAAAATAATAAAAAACAACAAGAAGTGAACACGGAATAGAGACAAAATCTGTCACTTTCCAGAAGAATGTTTGGTTGAGCAGTAGAAAAGTAGAAAACGTTATCTATAAAAGGAGTGACAGAAACATCCCAGACTTGATGAGACACTCAGCTTCTGAAAAGTATTAGGTAGCAGCATAGAGCTCAAAGAAAATTTCCCTGCAACTTCACCACAATAAAATATTCAAGTGGTCATTACGTTTCTTACTCATGGAAACATGAGTTTTCGGTGTTTTTAATTCTATTTCTGTGACTTTATATTTCTACCTCATAGTGGAAAAGCGTCTGCCAGGTCACTATCTTTCCTTCACAGCCTTCCTTCACTTTGTATGTGCAATGCAGAAACACTGACTGAAGCTAAGTATGCCTCTCCATTGAACACTACTCTGCAAATCAAACAGACTAGGTAAATGGTCCAAGAGTACCTGTGTGCTCAAATGTCTTTCCCAAAAACATATGCTAGAGTAATCAAAACATACATATGTGAGAGTAATCTCCTCTGCTGTCTCTTCAAGTTCCATTTTTTGCCTTTTCTGACTCTATTTAAAATTTCAGTGCTTACAAATATAGTATAGTGCCCAAGTTTCCAGTCCCTGTATAATGCTAAATATAAAGAAAATAAATTACATTATAATAGATTAAAAACTATAACTCAGGACCTGCAGGAACAAAGCAAGTGGAAGTATTTAAATCAGTTGTCCTGAAAATGCAACAGTATTAAGGAGGTGAGAAGAACATTCAAAAAATATATTGATGGAGGTGAGCAAAGGGATTCAGACTGCCTATGAAGGAACAGGTCTTTTGGAGGACGATTGGAAGTGTCTTGAAGGAAAAAAGATCACTGTTCTGCCATCTCTGCTGGCCATAAATATTTAAAAAACTGGACATACTCTTCACATTGGCATAGTATGTAATGTTTGCCATTTTTTACGCTATGACTCTTCTGTTACTCCTCTAGTAAATAGGATTCAAAAACACTGAAATAGTTCTGACAACTTCTTTTTGCTGAAATATTTTGTGTAGGCAATTTTGTGAAATGAAGTTGTTCTGTGCTGCCTCATCAAGTTAAGAAAACTGCAATTCTTCTCCCACTTAAAAAGAAAAAAAAAACCAACAACTATAATTCTTTGTTATTTAGTGAGTGGGGAACAGTACTGCAGTGGTAGTTTCAGGGTTTGAAAGAACGAAAGAACTGACAAGATCTCAGATGGCATGAATGAAAAATACCATGGGAAGCAAGAGAAGGAAAGGATACAAAAGTAACTTGATGTGGTGAAAAGGTCCTGCAGTTATGATAATATTATGCAATCTGTTTTCTGGCTTTCTATGGTACAATTGCTTTGTTTGACTGGGATTGGCAATCAATGTGAAATTTCACCCTGACTCCAGTTGCTCTGTCATGCTCCCTGGGATGTTGTATCTGAGTAAAGGTTGTCTTGTACAACATAACTGGAAATGGTTAATAAATTATACATAAGGAAATATTTCTTGTTTTGTTTACTGAAATTCTGTAGCCTGTGATCCTAACTGACACCTACAGCAGAAAACACACTTACCTGAAAACAAAACCTATTTCCTAATTTGAGCATTCACCTTCAGAGATTTAGACTTCTGAACTGCCTAGTTACAGTTGCTTAATTAGAATATATTTTTATAGGAGTATTATTTACAGTAAAATTATTCCTTTAATTTTGTTTGGATTAGACTTCTGAGATTTGGGAGAATAAATGCATATATTCCATTATTTGAGTACAGAGTTAAACTGCTGGAGAATAGATATTACTCTCTAATTGTGCTTTTTTACTTTGCCAGTCTGCCCTAAAAATCCTTGAGAAATTTCATCAAAACTATGATGGGTAGTTCTCAAAATGCTGCTGTACATAAGCTTCACAATGAAATTGTTTTCCCTAGCCTCATTTTGAGAAATAAGTTAAGTATTTGTGATGAAACATCCAAAGGCTCCTTCAGCTGCAAGAAGACACAGATAAAGAAGATATAGGCCCAAGGTATGGGATTTCAAGCATCCAGAAACCAGTCACAATAAAATCAGTGATTTGGGTTAGCCTTCATATTTCTTTGAACTAGAACTACCAGATTTATAGTAATTTTAATAGTGGCATGACACTTTTAAGATAGGCTATTTCTTTTTAATTTCCAGTGCACATTTTCTTAATGGATTTCCAACAACAAACTGGTGTGAAATAGTATTGGTAATTTTTAAATTAATTTGTATTAACTCAATAAATTATTCATGCATCTCTTATTATTTGTAGCACACACTGCTCTTCAGTCAGATTGGTCAGACTCGAGACAACAAGGAAAACAACAGAGCCATAGGTAGCATAGAACTGGCTTCCACTGGGGGTTATTAGTGAGGGTTATTTTTCTTTTAGAGAAAAACAAAAACATGGATTCCAAGACAATGTGAAATAATTTTATTACTGTAATTTTTAATATCTATGTCAGGTTAAATTCAACTTTATCTCACGTTCACTTTTGTGGAAGAACAAAGCTGACTGTGAGGGAAAGGGGATCAAAACACAGCAGATGTTTACTCAAGTTCCTTGAGTACAGTCCATGGTACAAATACAAACCACAAATACTATCCTGTTATATTTTATAGTTTGTTTTAAAAGACACAGCATAGTTCAATAAAACTTAAACAATGGTACACAGTAATACAACCTAAATTCATTCTTTCTTTAAACAGGGCAAAGTAACAAAGAAAATTCATAGAATCAACACCAAAATTTCTTTGAAAGCTGTTTTTTAATTGTTTGAACTTTATAGAGAGTAAAGGATTCTGACTTTTGGTGTGATGTTTTGTTTTCCTTTATTCCTTTTTTTCTATAAGTGACTCCTGGTCAGTTACTAACTCATTGACATTTCTCAACTATCTAATTAAAATGTAGACTGTCTTATAATACTTGCAAATGTGACCTTCATTTGTGTATTTTTGCGAGCTAGCATGTTTAATCAAATGTCACTAAGAATTATAACCCATTTTTTTCATTGTAACTTTTAATTACATTGTTTCAGTCAAAGTTCTCAGTCTTCTAAGCTCATTGAAATACGTGCATCCATTCTGTAAATGGGATTGTATCAGTTTTGCTCCTCACGTTTTTAAACAGAACTATACTTTCTGCCCTGTTCTGTGCACGCACATTGGTTTCTGCTTAGACTGCTCAATGACATGTAGCTTGGCAATAACCTGGGTGAGAAATACAAGAACAGCAGAAGGCTGTGTTGATAACGTGTCCATCCAGGTCATCTGCTATAAGAACTAGGGTCACAACTAAATCACAGCAAAATGTGAATAATTGATTTTTTTTTCTGATGAAATTGTATTAACTCTAATAAAAAAGAACCCAAACCAGACCCAGAAAAGCACCTAAACTAAAACAAAAGCATACACCAAAAAACTTCAACCAAAAGCCAACAAACCAAACGCACACAAAAAAACCCTCAGAACTAAGTGAAAGCCAGAAGATTTCTCAAGACCTGGTTAGTTCATCTGGTCAGCCTTTGTGCATTTCCCACTGTAGTAGTTAAGTTTATCTGAGAGATTTTATTCTAAAGTTAGTATTGTATTCCACTTATCACTCAAAGCAATAGACAATGTGATATCATTGCATTGTGTATTGACATTGGCTTTTGACACTGCACTGTCAAAATCAAACAAACCATGAGATGGAAACTTTCACTGGAGACCTCATATTAAATATTTGGATTCTGGATGACTGCATGTAAGGTAGTGAGGCTGGGCTCACTTTACAGGCAGTAGAAAGGAAGAGGAAAATGTCGTGTGGTGTCATAGGCTGTCTCAATAAAGGGCTACTTCTTGCCACAGAATGTAAAGGAAAGCAAGATGAATAACTAAGATGTCAACATGTCAGTTTTTCAGATGTCAGTTGTCTTAGCCATAGAATTATAGACTGATAAATGTTGGAAAAGATCTCCAAGATCACCGAGTCCAACATTTCACCTATCAGCAGAACTAGACCATTGCACTAAGTCCTGTGTCTAGTCATTTCTTGAACACCTCCAGAGACATTGATTCCACCACCTCCCTGGGAATGCCATGCCAATGCTTAACCACCCTTCCAGCAAAGCAATTCTTCATGAGGTCCAATCTGAATATTCTCAGGTGCAGCTTGTTGTTATGTCCTCTTGTCCTGTCACTGGTTGCCTGGGAGAAGTGGCTGACCCTGATTTTGCTATAACCTTCTTCCTTTCAGATAGTTGTAGAGAGTAATTATGTCCACCCAGAACCTCCTTTTCTCTTGTTCTTTCAACATAAATCAATCAAGCTTAATTTGTGTCTTTTCTGCTTAAAATATTTTGTTCTTCTGCAAAGGAGTAAAAAATCAATAAATTTAATTTTTTCCAAGGAAGCAGTGGGAGATGACTTAGAAGCTGGAAGTTCTAAAGGAAAACATGTTGGTGATTTTCATCAGCCCTTTTCACCACAGAGATGATAGCATGAGAAAGGGAGAAAAAGCTATATATGCAAGGTGGTATTTCTTTGCGGAAAAAATATATTTTTGCCAGGAAAAAATATTTTTTTGCAAAAATAAGCAAACCTTCAATCCAAAAATTGTTTTGTTGAGCTTTTCAGGAGGCCCTTGATCTGTTCAAGGAAGATACATGATAATTTAACTGGAAAATCTGCAGTAGCCTATCACTTTATAAAATTTGTCTTTTTCTTAGAAATCTGGTTATACAAGGCATCAAATTTAAGAACATAGAATATTATAGAGAGACATGGGGGAAAAATAATTACAGATATATTTTATTTTCCTTTAAAATAACAAAGGTGAAGTGATTTGAAGAGTTAAAACATTGGCTGGGAGATAGTAAAGAATATTTCCAGCGGCTATTAGCAATTGAATCAACATCTTTGGAATATTACGCTGTTAGAGCTAATTTAAATGTCATGAATTTTTATGAGGAATTATTTTGAATAATATAAAGATGCTTCTGTAGAGATATTCATTGCTTTCTTTCCTACTCAAAAAACAATCTATTTTTCATCTTACTTCCACTTCATACTCATAATTCAGCAAATAGATTATTCAATATTTGCCCAATTATTCCCACTTTGAATACTACATATGACATCCACCAGAGCAACCAAAACATACTTTAATACAGAACATCTTCTGCTACAGAATGCTTCCGACTGCAGTAATACAAATAATAAAAGTAATAATATATTCCAATTATGGAACAACATTTGTCCAAAGTAAAGTGGTTTTGAACTGAGAAAAGTGCTTTGAGTTTATTGTCATACTTTTTCTATTGAAACACTTAATGTTGTCTCTTTTAAAGCATGCTAATGTAATACACAGAATAAAATGAGCTAGGGTGTGTTTCCACAATAGCACAGGCTTCAAACACAGTTGTTAGGTTCAGTGAGTGCTTTGCTCCTTTTTTTGAAATTCATTGAAGTCATGTAATGAAAAGTGCTCTTTAGAAGTAAAAAAAACATTTGGAAGACTTTTCTAATTATCTTATTGAAGAAAAATTTAACTCCAAAGAATAGCAACAGACCCTTATTAATTAGCATATTCCATCTAGTTCAACATTTATTAATTTTGTTTTTTGCACTCAAAGACCACATCTGTGTCTGACACTTTACCAAAGTGTGGGTTGTTTTTGCCTGTTTTTCTAATAAAAAGGAGTTTTAGACCAGCTTTTCCTGAAAAATAAGATTTAAAGCAAACAATGTAGATAGCTGAGGGCTTCATTACTCTTGTGTCACCTAAGAAATACAATGTAAGAATTAGATTATTTTAAATACCTTGTGATCTTTGACTTGAAAGAGGGGTGCTATTGACTAGGTGTAATTTGTTGACATGTATGAGCATGTGCTCTAAGACTCCTATGTTGGTTTGTCAGTTTTTAGACATACTTCACTGTAGTACATCTTTCGGTGCTTTCTGTGTAATATTTTTCAGCCCAAACACAGTACATATTCTGTAGCAGGGAAGCACAGAGCATTACTAATGTGAGATCCATAGATTAGCCTACACTGCAGGCTTTTAATTGAAATCTTAACTTATTTTCCCAGTGGCTGATGATCATCAGAGTGAGCTGTCAATTCTGAATGTGAAGGAAGAACCTAGCAAAAGGTCAACTATTTCAGCACAAATCAATTAAAGTAATTAGATGGAGAGAAATCTTTATTTATATCTCTTTCTTCCTACAATGAAATGCATATCAGTGTTAGGGGGAAAATAATAGATAAAGCCACAGCAAAGGAGAAATTTGCAACTATTTGAATATAAAATATAAAATAATATAAAAAATATAAAATAACAACTTATTTATTAATGTTATCACCAAGCAGTCAAAATCCTGATAATCAATCAATCAATCAATCAATTAGCAAAGGAAACAATAAAATGTAAGTTTTTATGTTCCTTGTATACACATTCTTACATATTATCCCAATTTGGTGTGTTTATGTGTCCATTGGAAACACAGTCTTTCATCCCCTTTAAAATATCTATCTCCAGTGTAAAAGCTTTTCTGTTTTTTTGAGGCAGATAATATATTCTTCCCTACCCTTAGTTCCTTCTGTAGTTCTTTGTGGTTTGTTTTAATGTTTGCTAAATATTTTACAGTGCACTCTCCACCCTGCCTTGCATCTTTGAGATCTTTTTGTGGCTCAGTCTTCCCTTAGGAATCCCATGAATTAATCACTGGATTGTAAACAACTATTGCTAGCAATTAAACAACTCTTACACACATTGAGTGAAATTCATTCTCGGTTCTGGACAAAAAGTCTTGCAAAACAATTCCTAAGTATTTTTTAATATTTAAAGTGTCACCTAGGTCTACAGATTGTTAAGCAGGTAGTATTTTATGTCACTTCTGAACTGTTCTTAAAAATAATAAAGAAAATAAAAATTTTAAAAAATCCCCACCCCATTATGATGGATATTATTTCACTGTCCTCCTGCACGGAAACACTGGTGCCATTTGCACATGACAAAACCTGTCTCGTTTTCTTGCCTGAGATGTACCAATAGATATGAAAGACATAAACCCTTCAAAACATAAAAAAACTATTCCAGGATTTGCAATGAAATAAATAGAGTGCGCTGTTCAGGGATTTGTATTCTCCGAGGGTGAATCCGTAACACAGGCACATCTATGAACATCCCACAGTCTCTTCACCTGATTCTTCATTCTTCTTTACGTTCTTCTGTGGCTGGTTTTAACCACAGGATCTGGTGCCTGCTTGTGTGCATTTCCAGCTGTTTTGGTGGTGACCCTGGCACCCTCAGTGAAGTGTTTGGAAATTCAAAGGAAACCCATCAAAAGAATGCAGCCACTGAGACAGACCAGTATCTCACTGAAGGACATAGACTTGAGCTGCTCTTTACAATGAAGAAAAAGAGAGGCTGTACAAATGATCTCCAAGAAAGATTGAATTATTTCAAGATAGTAATAGGAGAATTAATATAATTTCCTAACACAATTGTTTTGCCGCACAGAAAAAGTAATAAGTGCAGTTTAATAATTAGCTAGCTGATGGTTTCCTAAACTTTAGAAATGAAGACTTTAATTTTCAAGCTTAAGAACAGGTTTTATGGATGAGGAGTTATTTATTGCATTTTCAATAGTGTTTAGAAAATTGAAGTATCTATTTTATAGGTGTCAGAAATGTCAGTAATATTTAGGTGCCATATATATTTATGGTAATTTGTAATTATTGTTCTTATGAATACATATTATAAAAAGCTAACCATATTTGAGCAAACTGGACAAGGTATTATAGAAATATCCAGTGACTAAGAATGATGGTTAACATACAAGAGGGAAAATATTGTGTGGTACATCTAAAAAGTTGGTAGCTTATAACCACTTTACATATTATACATACAAGTAAAAGATCTCAGTATTACAGAGAAACATCAAAATTTTATTCCACAGGATGTTTGAAGGAAAATGGAGGTCTGCATGCTCAAATGAAGAGCCACATTCAAAAGGATATGACAATATTATAATGCAAGGAAATACCCTGTAAAATCATTCCATCCAGCAGTGGGCAGTTACACGCCTGTGTGTAGACTAGTCAATGATTTGTTAGAGCTACAAAGAAATTTTCATGAGTTTTTTGCCTCATGTTTCAAGAAAGTCATCTTGAAGAGTTACACTTAGAAATTAAGAAGAAGAAATACATTATAAGATTCTTATGAAATTGGGACAAAAACATGTTTTCTTATTACTGACAGCAACAAAATGTCTAAAAATAAAATTAACCCAGCAAACAACTGGATTATAATTTTTAATGCAGAATTCTAATAAAACCTATAAATGCATTAGAAAAAGATGTGAAAAACAATTCATCTGTATGCATTGGCACTGTAGCAGAAATTTTACTGCAGCTGGGCCAGCACTGAAACAGCATGACAGACACACTTGGCCCCTACATCTACATCAAGTGAATAAGCAATGAAAATGCGAAATATAGCAGAAAAAAACCAACACAGTTGATTTTAGAAGTTACCACAGAGGACTTTTCTAAAGCAATCAGAATTACATTTCAAAGTAGCATTATTTTGTGAAGGACTTAGAGGAGTACACATGGGCAACAGTAAGAAAAGCTTATCACGTCTTGAATTGTTTTGGATCTATAGCCAATTTCCACTTCAAAAGCAGTTTTGAATATATAGACATGGAATATAGCTGGAATTTTTAAATAAAGAAAATTTTGGAATAGATCAAAGTTTACTAAAATGTAGATATCTTTCCAAGAGAATTTATAATAATTCTTTTCATTAGAACCTAATTTCCTGCTGTCATATAAGTAAATTTTTAAGCATGAATAACAAGGAACAGAAAGATTTATTCTAAATTGTCTATTTGGTATATGGAACTTTACTGTAAACACAGCTAGTGTGTCTGTTTTGAAGCCTGAGGTTATAGCTTTCATTTCAAAATCCTCTCCATAAAGAAGAGATAGTGAATCAGTAAGCCTTGTCATTTCAAGAGAATTTGCATTCTAAGGATTTTATGTTCCATCTATGGTTTTGCGTATCTAAATGACAATGAATGCCAATCGTCATAGAGAAAAATCTCTGCTTACCTGAAATTTCTCTTACTTTGAAATAATAAAGTCTAGAGAACTGTTATTCTGGGTGGTTTCAGCTAGTGCAACGCAGAGTCAGAAAAGACCTATCAGTCACAAAAAGGGAGGGCATATTTTGGGATGCATTTCCAGACACATGATTTCTAGAGCCAAAGCGTTTCTACCCAGTTTTGATGCAAAGTAGCTGGAGGGGAGGAAGTTACAATAATTTCCAATGAAGCATAGGGAAATTCAACTGTGCAATAAGATAATAAAATCTTACTTAGTTTTGTGCCCACCTGTATTTATTTTCAAAGCAGATTGAATTTGTAGACTTAATTAGTTAAGAAAGTCAACTTCATGTAACTCTCTTATATTTGATTTCAGACTGGAGTCCACAGATCTGTGACGATAGTCCCTCCACACAGGTCACCTAGGGCATCATTCTGACACTTTGGTCTCCTAATTTTAGCAAGAAAAAACCTATATTTCTAGTATGTGCTACTTACATGTGGATAATTTAGAATTTGTGTTGTCTGCTAAGCAGACAGATTTCTGTTTTGGGACCTTTGAACATTTACACAGCCCATAGGTAAATTTCAGAACTGTCACCATCACCCTGTGTATTCAGATCTCAACATTTTGCAAACTACCTTAGAAAAAGTTTTTTACTCGAAGGTCAAACAATGTTTTAAATTACTAAGTTGGTCTGCATCAGGCATACAGAAAGTTCCTAGACATAATTTTAAAATTTTATTCTTTTCTGTTTGAATTTTGGACAGTTATTCTTTTAATATTTGATTCTTAAACTCTATTTGAGCTGCTTTCACTCCTGTCCTACAGGAAAATATCATAAAGGCACATGTGGAAGGATTAATTTTTTTTTTCCTCGTGTCTTTTTAATTAATTTTACATCCCTTGTGTATAAATGGGTAGAACTAGGTCCTAAGGATTATCTCCCTAAGGCCTTCCATGAGCATGAACAAAAAAATTTGATATTTCATTATTCATTTGTTTACATTTTTGTAATCTCCTCTAGAGGGAGGGAACTTAAGCAGAGAAATTTTGGAGCATGCAACTGGCAACTGGCTCTCTCATTTTTCCCAAGCCTGAATATTTTTGCTTCCTTTCTTCCAATTTAACACCTTTGAAAGGCTCTTTCAAAGAGAGCAAAAGCTCTTATTCTTGCTGCTGTATGGGATCTGTGTGGGTCAGATATTTCTATGCTTGTATTTCTTAGCTGTCAACATAGAATGCAAATTGAATTTCTGAAAGCTTTGGTAGGTGGCAGCAAGGGAAGGGATGTTACTTTCAAATGTTTCTTGAAAGCAACTGATGCTGGATTTCCTCATTCTCCATTCTTTGTCTTCTATCAGGGAACTTCTGGAATGCAGAAAGTTAGTGAGAATAAACTTTGTGGTCTGATCCTATAGGCAGCAGAATCAAGGATGTTCATTCATTTCTTGTGGTGTTTAATGAGATTTACATTTATCCAACTGTTTCAATCTCCATTATTTCTTCAAAGGAAAAAGTGAGAAGCCCTTCTGAAACTGAAAACTCTTCTTCACTCTGCCTAAGCTCAGAGACTTGAAAATACAACTTTTTTAAATGGGAGAGTTTCTTACGTTTATGCTCATTATTAGCCAGTGGAACCATATACGAAAGCAAATCTCTGCAGGATTTTAAACTCTGATATTACTTTCATTATTTTTTATCCTCTCACATTTCCTGTAGAGGACTGACACCAAACAGCATTGGAACCAAGAAAAGAAAGAGAATAAATAAGTACAGGAGAGAAACTGTCAAATTTTAGGTTATGGAAGATACATAGACTTAAGAAGAAAATGAAAGTGGCTCAGTTGTTTCTCTCCCCTCTGCAATTCACAATTACTTTATTCCTGCCAACGGAGTAGAGCAGAAGGGAATTTTGAAGGCATGAGAAGAATCAGAAAATCTGATACAGTGAAAGCAGAGAAGTTAGAAGAATCACAGTATGTTGATGATAGTGGCAATAAAGATTAAAATCTGTCTGGTTACATTTGTAGCTTTTCTGCAACTGGCAGCAACAGAAACAGGAACAAAATACACAGTCACCAGGATAGCATCCCTAGTGTTAATAAAAGATTATATGAAAAAAGATTGCACCCAGACCATGAATATAGATGAGTTAAATAATTCTAAAAAGTATCAAACCCCGACACCAGCAGATATACTGTATGGTGCTTGGCCAAAACACCTGGTTTTTTTTGTAGAATCAGATAAGGCCATTAGGTTATTGATGAGCACTCACTAACACTGCAAAAAATAGATATCAGCTGCTGCTATTACTTTAACCTCTAAAAATGCATGGTTCAGACTAAAAAAATAACACCAGTTCTCTTGTGCTTAGTAATTTAAAACATTGCTTGACCTTTGAGTAAAAATCTTTTTCTAAGGGAGTTTGCAAAATTTTGAAATCTGAATACACAGGGCAATGGTGACAATTCTGAAATTTACCTATGGGCTGTGTAAATGTTCAAAGGTCCCAAAACAGAAATCTCTGTCTGTTTAGTAGACAGCTCTAATTTTTCCATATAGAGACTGCAGAGAAAAAGCAAGGTGTCTTGCCTCTATACGCTGCTGCATTTGTAGTAAGATTTTCCACCAGCTTTTATTTGAAAAATCTCTTTGCAAAGATTTCTGCACCAAGTTATTGTTAGTTACACTGGGACAGCTGAGCTTACATCTACCACGTGGCCACTAAGTTGATTGAGAGCACATATGCCCAACAATGACCTTTACTGGGAACTTACTTCTCTAGAGCTTAATAAACCCCTCTCTGTTCTTCTTAATTCTTTGCTACCTCCTTTCTCCAGACCAAACACTACTAACAAAATCCTGAGGCAGGAGCATTGGAAATAGATGATATTTAAAAGTACTTCTCAACAAAAATAATTCTGTGATTGTAGAAAGACAAGACGGTCAAAGATTCAAAGTTTTCTGATTAGATGGGCAGATCCCAAAGAAGAATCATGCATGACACTATTGACTAACTCAGACTTCCAGGAGAACTGAGCATAAGCGCTAATTTTACTTGAGATTTTGTTGTATGTATTAGTGGGTTCTAGAGAATGCACTGATACCAGACAAAAATTGAGGGCCAGGATGGCATGGAGGGAATTTATAGGACATATGAAGGCATCATTAATTGCCCAGAAACAAGCTGTTGATATGTCTTCAAGCATACGTGGGATAAAGGAAAAACTTACTGCTAAAACAGTAGTAGAAATATTTTTTTTTTTTAACTTTTTCTTTCCCACTGTTCAGATGCAATCAAAGATTGTATTCTACAGTTACGCTGCAGGTCTTCAGTTCTATCTGCAGCAATCCAGATTTCTCATGATTTAGTAAATTGTGTGTTTGCCAATAATCCAATGCTGGAGAAGAGTAACACCCAATAGATCACAGGACATGTTTTTTCATTTCCTCTGGACTGTTCCTGCAAGTCAGGTTTTGGATGCCTATGAACTTGCTTTATTAACTTGCTGTGGCAATAAAGGTCCAAGTTTGAAAAGATAAAATAAAAAAAAAAAAAAATGGTTGGAAGGAAATAAATATGAAAACTCTCCCTTTCAGGATATGAATTGTAGCAGGTAGGGCTGTCATCATGTATGGAGCTGTTCATAAAAACCTGAGATCAATTTTTCTGAAGAAAATGTTCCTAAGGATATAGCAGTTTCCAGTTGGATGAAAAAAGTGCCCTTTTGTGTCATACTGCTCAATTTTCCACCCACAGTTCACCTGTTTATTCTGGAGTTTTTTAATCATTATCTTTAAGGTATTACTTTATTAGAAGATCTCTTATCAAAGTGAAAAAAAATTGCAATGACATCAATTGGGAAGGTTTTTTCTGAAATAACTTCTTAAATACTGATATAATCATAGTGAAAATCATCCTAGCATACCCAGAAGCTTAACTGTATCTGGCATTCACATAATAGATGAGAGATACATGTTCATGCCCCTGTTCTTTTTAATTTTCAGAGCAATCTTTACTAAGCATAAAAGAAAGACTGATTCTAGAATTCAACATGGAGAGCATTCCCTTGCGCTGTAAAAAATCAGAGGTAAAGGCCCTGTTCCAATTAGTATTTTGTTATTTACAGAGGTGGAAGAGGTAATGGGAACATTTAGACACATGAGAGTCCACTTATTATCTATTCTGGTGTTTAGGAAGCTCCTCTGTGGTTGGAAAGATTGAGGTTCAAACTCTGGAAAAGCATAAACTGAATCTAATCAGCAAATACTAAATATGCATTTTAAACATTAAGTTTCTGAATGTTACCATGGTGGACTTACAGCTTGCTTTTCATCTTAGACTGCTTTTCACAGAGTGAGGTACCTCATCTTAATATTAAAATATTCAAGAAATGCTTAAATATGTTCTTTCCCATATGAGGACCTACAAAACCATTTACTACACTCAGACACATACTTGATGAAAAGATGAAAATAATCAAGTCTCAAACAACTACTGTACATGCTTATACAAAAATTCATGGTACAGAATTTTATAGGGGATAGGAGAGTATATTAAACCCACATGCACTGAGTACCAGTTGAGTGTTTACCAAACTTAACCTTCTTTTTGGAGAAGGAGCTTCCACCTTATGGAAGTGATGTGTATGCACTGTGGATTTCTAAACTTCTTCAGAGCTTTCCAAATGTAGAATTTTTTTTCTGCCTATAGGTCATGGAAGAGGCTGCTGGGTTAATGGCACTGCTCTGAAAGAGTCTGATTCCTGCCAATGTGTTTCTGAGTCTCGTGGGCTCATAAGATTCTCTGCATGGCAAAGCGGAATCTCCAGCCACTAAGGACTAGAATGTTTTAATGCCCATAAACTGAAGAAATTCAAAACATGCTGTCTTCAACAAACGTTTTGAAAACTCTAGTTAGGTACTAGTGGTGTTTTATTTTAGCAACATAAATAAATGAAAATATAATGTAAGTAAGCAAATATTTATCTGACATAAAGAACACTACTGACTACATCTTTCTAATTTTCCATTTTATACACATATTTAAGTAACGTAAGTATATGGTTTTATGAGATAGCAACAGTGTAAGAGCATGTACATTACAGCACCCATCTACTAACCACATAAAGTCACTAAAACATCTTCCAGTAACTGCAAAAATCTACTGTTTACAAAGATATTTTTTCATTTTTTCTTCTTCAGCTCACTCTTGTATTTTGTTCAATGTCTCAGATAACATTTATTTCCCAATTAAATACAACTTATAATTCCATATGTCCATACAATGTAATTTTCACACTGTAGTTGCACTTGTTGCTGATGTTTTTTGATCAAATAACTTCAAAACAAACAAATAGGAAAAAAGCCCACTAAAATGAAATTAGTTATGTGTATTTTTGAGCACAAACTTCTTACAGTTCTAGAAAAAAAAGAAGGGAAGCAATTTACTTCTCTTATCTTCCAAAATCAGAATCAGAGGCAGCTTATGACTCATTCACCTCTGCAGTATAAAGTCAAACAAATAGTGCTGAAGTCATTGCAGGCTGCTTTAGCTGTCATAAGTAGACAAACTAACTACTCAGAAAACTTTCTGAAAGACCCGTTGCATAGCAGCCCCGTTTCCCTAGTACAGTTATGAGAGCTTGATGTCACACACACAATTAACAAAAATAATTATGTTTCTTTTGCTAGATGTGTAAGAGTTTTGAAGTTTTAATATGTCATTTGCTTGATAAAATATTAGATATTATGATACTATTGAAACAATGAATTACCTCCAACTTTTTCAAATAGTTTCCAATTTCTCATCCAAAGGACAGAAATTGACCTTTCACTAGCAAGCGGTAATCCCATTGTATAAACTGAAAATGGGCTTTGTAATTAGAAGGCCAAGTAATAGTGTTTGCTGATGCAAATGCAAATCCTTTTTTAAGTTAGTGAAACAAAGCCTGGTTGTCTGTGAATGATCTTTGATACCGCTCTTTGGGTGACTCTACCCTCTGTTATTTAAAAGGACACCAGTCCTCAGTCAGCTTTCTGCTTTATAATCTCATGGTGTCTTTGTATCTGTGCACAGATACAGCCTCATGGTCACTTTCTGTCCTCTGTAGGGATCCTCCTACACTGAAATGGTCCTAATGTCGGCTGAATTAGCATTATAAATTATTTCTCCCACTAACTCTAATCTTACACTAGGCATGCCACAGTTGCTTCAGAATAAAGTTTTGTAATATGCTTTACTTTAAAGACACAGTAATATTTAAGATTAACTTTAATAGAAAAGAATATCCTAGGCAGATGGCTCATTACTTTATAGGTACAAAACATAAAGCACTAGATTAAATAGAAAAATGTATGATGGGGTGAATCTTTTAAGGGTATATATTGAGATTAATCCATTGCACTTAATAACATTTATTTACACTTAAGGAAAATATATTTCTTCTAAATTTTGTGACTTTCAATAATTTCATTTTGTAATTTTTGTCTCTGTTTTAGGAGTATAATTGACAGTGGGGGGCCTATAGAGATGCAGATGCTTGCTGCTGGAAGGGGGCAAATTTTTGTGAACAAAGCTCAACTGGAGGTGAAGTTGGCCAGTACTGTGGGTGACAGTCTAACCTCTCTGAGAAAGGAGAAAAATGATCCCAAGAGTAACAGTTCTCATGTTCATACACTATAAAAGCACAAACTGACAAGGAGCCAAATGCAGGCAACAGTCTGAACACTTGTTTATCTCAACCAGCTCTTCTGATCTCACCGAAATGTGGGAGTCATAACTGAGGAAGATCTGTACCCTAACCCTTGTCCCTGGCAGGCATTAGTTTAAGTTGTGGTGATCCCAAAGGAGAAAGCTCCAAGGAGTTATGGGATTGCCCATGTTAATGCCTTATGAATATTCCCGACTCCCATTTCCCAGTTATCATTACCACTCCCAGTTTCCAGAATATTCCCCATTCCTCGTTTCCCCATTGGTCCCTACCTTCCCAAACTCCACCTCTGCATCACTTTCTCCTCTACCCATTGGACCCTGACCTCAACTCCACCTCCCTTCCTGCTTCCCTTTTATACCCTGGACCACCCCACACCTTGCTCCTTGGCCATCGACCCCTATAGATCTGGGTTTGGATTTTTGGGTCTTGACCCACATTTGCTTTTACCATTATTAAAGTTCTTTATGTTAATACTTATGCCTGTTGCACCTGCTCTTCATTTATTTTCACCACTCCTAGCCTGATATCTGAAGAACCCTGAACCCTAAAAAGCATTGTCAGGGACCACCCTCACACCCTGACACTGAAATATGAATTTCTGTATTGTAATTCTTATTAAAAGAAGAAGGGGAAAGGCAATATAAACTGCTGGGTCTGTATGCCAGCGCATAACACAAAGCAGTTGTCCATTGGTGGGTTTATGTCATGCTTGCTTTTCAAGCCATGATTCAAGTGGTCTGTTTCCGTCTTAGAAATTTTTTATCTTCTATAATAATTTCCTTCATATAAGAATATTCTGTAACATTTCTGAAAAACGCAATGAAAAATCATGGTTTCAAAGTGCTGACTGGAGATTGCCTCTGAGGCTGAAATGTGATGACAGCTGAGCAGCATAAGCCAGGACTAATGTCAAAATGTTAGGGCAGGAAGAAAAAGATGTATTGGTTCTTTGTCTAAGTATAGCCTTCTGTATTGGAAACATCACACAGAGATGGGCAGCCTCACAGAGAGGTTTTATCAGCTCTGAAAGGATATTCCTCATGTAAATTTGACAAAAGACTGGCACTTCTGAGTGGAAACTTTCCATAAAATAAAATATTTCATAACTATTTTCAGATCACTGATTATGTGAAAAAGCATATTTTGGCTAGGCAGGCAAGTAAAGGGATACGAAGTTTTAAATATGATGATTTAAAAATTTTACAGATGTTCATCAGGTGATATTTTCCTTACTGACAATTTAAAACTGATCAGTGGCTATTTTAAAAAGAAAGATTAATCCACTAGTAATCTATCAGGAAAATGTTTTGAGCATCATCTGTGTCTTATTTGCAATTCTTTATGTAATAATATTTTTATAAATTTTGCAGTGAATAAAAATGAAAAAGGGGGAAGAGTTTCAAAATTAGCTAATAGGAAGAAATTCTTCACTGTGAGCGTGGTGAGACACTGGAACAGAGAAGATGTGGATGCCTCATGCCCGGAAATCTTCAAGGCTGGGTTGGATGGAGCTCTGACCAAACCAGCCTATCAGAAAATGTCCAGGTAGAAGACTGGAATTAAATGATTTTTAAGTTCCCTTGCAACCCAAACTATTCTATGATTATATGATATTGCATACAAGCAGACTGGATATTCAAAACTGCAGAGCAATGTTTCTCTTGCAAGTTAAATTCTGATTTTTTTATGCAGGTAAAGTTCCAAAATATAATTTATTTCAAATAAAGATGTGTTATTATTTAATAAATCCTCCAGACTAGTGTCTTTTTACTCTTACTAGCCTGTGTTCATAACTTTATCTGTACATTTTGACTAAGAATCTGTAAAATAAATCTTACAAAAGTTGTAAATGCTTCATTAATTTGTAGTTTCTTCACTGGTCAATGCTCCTGCACTAGGCTTACAAGGACTGTCCAGCAGGTAGAATAAAGAAATTTGGATTGGTCTTCATGAAACCTGACTGCACTTGATTTCATATCTAATATATAATATTATAGGTAGGTATAGAAATTTATCCAAATCACCACCAAACACAATTTAGTGAAAGCAGTGAAACTCCAGTTGAACATAAGATAGCAGATATAGGACATGACCAGCAAAAGAAATAAAATTTGAACTGTTCAGGTCAGTCTTAAAGCACAAGGGTCAAAGAAAAAAGGTTTGAGATATTTTTGTCTGAACTTTATGTATGAACTTTGTATGCTTTAAATAATCAGTTCATAGTGTATGCAGGATAATTCACATGATTAGAAGGAGATGATATTTTCATTCTTAAAAGTTCAATTTTTAAAAATCATAGCTTTTTTTAGTATATTGTGTTCAAAACAGATTTTAGAAACTTTATATTTCTTTTTCATAAAAATCTGCTCTGAAACAATTATGAGTAAGTATTTCATAATCAGATTTCACTGAAAAATTTCACTGTCTGAATTTCCTGGTTATTAAAGGAAGGAGCGGCACACTGCACAACATCTGCAGTTTGTAGTCAGCAAAGCGCTTCTTCGAGCAATGCAACTTCTCTTTTTCTCTTGGAATACTTCTGCAAACAAATATTGTTTTCCTTATGTCTATTTTTCAGGGGGTTTTATTCTTCAAACGTAATTAAGAGAAGACAATGTTTGATTTTAGGGCTGGAAAAGTTAAGTGAGATAATTCCTCTGGGAATTATGCATACATATTTCTTTTCCTTGGCCAGATACAGAAATCTGTGATTTCAGAAGTTTGACAGTACTGTATAGAGCTAGAATTCTGCTTTTTGGACTATTCAGTGCTGTAACATTTTGAGTGTTCCCAGGGCCAAGTTTGCAGGCTAGTAGCAGTCAGACAGCTAACTCCTCATCAGATAGGCACAGCAAAAGACAGCATTACTGCAGCTTGTGAATATCCACAATCTTTGGGAAATCACATTGTTTTCATCAGACAAAGCTCATGTTTTTTTCATTAAGAGCATAATTAATAATAAGCCAATGAAAGAACACAAATCAATATGGTTCCTTCCTGTTGCCCTTGTTAAAATCATGGCTCAGGACTGCTACTTTGGCTAAGCAGAAAATGACTATAGGAAAGAGGATCAGCTGATTGGAGGTAGTAAAAGAAGTTATATAACCATTACGTGTTCACATGGTTTACAGTGGTTGGTTGGATTATGTTTGTTATGTTTAAAACTGTGTTGCTGATAATGTGCTAAACTACAGTAATTTCATGATTACAAGCCACACCTGATTATAAGCTGCACTTCCGGGGTGTCGGCAACGTTTCATTCTTTCTCCATATATAAGCCGCACCGGATTATAAACCGCACTTCAGTTTGCAGCGAGAATCCATGTGCAACTTTCACAAAGTTGCCAATTAGTAACAGAATTGCGGAATAACGGGGTTTACTGGCTCGTCTCGGGGCCAGGCAGGCTTGGCCCGCTTGGGGCTGCCAACAGGGCTGGGTGGCCCAGCTCGGTGCTGCTGCTTGGTGGGGCTGCTCAGGGCCGGCCAGGTGGTGCTGCTGCCGCCAGGCTCGCTCACCCCCCCGCCACCCACCACCTGCACCGCCGCCACCCTGTTTGCTCGCCCTGGCCTGGTGCTGTCGGCCCTGGCTCTGCTGGGCTTCCCCTCCTCTGTCAGCCTCGCCGCTGACGGGGCTGGCCAGGCTCCAGATCATCTTGGGGCTGCTGCAGGCTCACACTTCTGGGTTGGCAACTTTCAGAACGTTGTTCATATATAAGCCGCTCTGGATTGCAAGCCGCACTTACAGGTTCCGACCAAAATTTTAGTCAAAATGGTGTGGCTTATAATCGTGAAATTACTGTACTTAAAAAGTCCTGGGTTTTGCAATAAAGCAGCTCTCCTTTGCACCTGCCTGGGGACTTTGCTCTATACACCTTCCCATGGAGTGAGAAGGAATTATCTGACAAAGCTCATGACAAAAGCACAGAGGAGAAAACAAGCAGCATGTATTTCAGATCCTTTTTTGGTTTTCTGTCAGTGAATGTTTGCAGGATTCATTGGACTTCTGCTGGTACAGAGCTTGAAGGAGCTCAGCAGTCTCTGAGACTTCTCTTTATCTGTCCATTCTGTTAAAATATTCTCAAAATTGGGAGGAAACTGATAAAATTAGAAACTATATATTCTTGTGAAGGTCATATGCTTAGTAATAACACACAGTATTTTAGGCATCTTTGTTAAACTGCCTACTATAAATTATTTAAATAAGAAAAAATGAAGATCAAAGAGGTGCCTCTAGAGGTGTTATCATCTAATTGTCAGCCTGGTGTATTTGTATTACCTAGCACTTAGATAATGCATGAGCTACAGTGCAATATTGGTTTTAGGTAAAATGGAGAATTTGGAATAATAACTATTTAAATAAAATAATACAAGCATAATATCCATAACTCACCTTTCCACTCCCTGTAAAATTGTGTCAGAAACATAGCAAATTTTCAGTGCAAATTCTCTGACTTAAACTGTCTAATAGTTCTCTTGAAGAAGTGACCCATGTGTCTATAAAAGCGGCACACATTCTTTTTTCTCTTTTTTTTTTTCCCCTTGGGAAAACTAATTCCAATTATATTTATTAAAGCATGATCCTTGTCTTGGAAGGAACTTGCTGTACAACTAAAGGTTCATATCTCATGGTTGCATGATTTGTGGGAAGGAGTACAGAAAGGACTTTTGTAATGTTACAGAGCTTGAACTTCAGAAAATGAGGCATACTGATACAGCAGTAGGAGTAAAGACAACTTCTAATATAACCCATGATACCCTATGGAAGTGAGTGCTAAAGAAATACACCTCCTTTAAAAAGAAGTGAGTGTTCCTTGTGTGGCACATCTCAGTGAAGGCATCTTGCAGAAGGCAAAAGAACTGCAGACTGAAGAGAAAAAAGACATCAGTAGCACAGATGTCTCACCCGAGAAAACATGAAAATGTTCCTACCAATATTCACAAGCTGAAAAGCAGACCTCACGTCTATATGACTCTTTAGGTTGCACAATTTATACAGTACAGAAGTAATAACTTCAAGTTAATTATGCATTCTTTCCTGTGTGGGGGACAGGTCAAATGAAGAGTGAAAGAAAAATTGTTTTTTCAAAACTACATAGTTCAAGGAATCCGGGACAACACTTCAGTATTCATTCAGATAATAAGAAAAAGTTTTGCTTAGTTCAAGTATTACATATTGAATCATGTCATGTTTTAGAAAACAAAGGTTTTTTTTAAGAAACCACAAAGGTCATTACCATTATTTTTGCACTGAGAAGCGTGAGTAGATCTTGTATTATGAATTACTCAAATAGTGCATCTGAGGCTGTGTAGAAGCATTTATAAAATAGCTGGTTTTTTCCTATTATTTTATTATGACTGAAACCTAGAGATCCATGACCATTCTCAGGAATTCAGTGCTTTGTAAGAAGCTTATTGATTACCTTTATTTGTGAATTATGCAATAACTAGTGAAAAATTGGTCTCTTAAAGTCTAGAACATTTCATTAAATTTCTAACTGTGTAGAATAAGTACATTTTCTGTGTGATTCAGTGATGAATACTACAGAAAACTGAGGAGGAATGCAGTTCAGAAAGTGCATTTCCAGAGACACACGTGATCTTCAAAAGATCTCTGTGTAAGCAACTGATTTGGATTTAACGTTCTAATAAAAAAATTGGAGAAAACAAGCAAAAATGTCATCAAAATTGAGTTCATACAGTAAACAAGACCCAGTTCTATTATTTCAAGCATTTTTTTCTGCCTCTAACAATTGCAAAACAAAAGCAGCAATTTTGTACTCTAGAGGAAGCAACTATATATTTAAATCACATAAATTTTGTTTAAAATCCATTTCCTTTTTCAAAAGTAGAACTGCCATGAGAAAGCCTTTCTTATCAGGCTAACATCATCCTAACTATTAAAAATGTTACACTGACTACAACTGTGATTAAATATTTATTCAGATGCCAGTACTTATGGGCATCAATAAACTACTGTCTAAAATTTTATTCCATCAACAAATATTCTTCTATATTTAATTAATTTGAAATATGTGTATACTAGGTGCTGATGCTTTTGAAATTAACCTTATAGCTGGCCTTCAATTTTTCTATATACTTTTTTATTGAATAAGGAAGTATTTTATTGAATAATTCAAGTATGTAAGTCATATTTAATTAGCATCACTATGTGCTGCATTTTCTTAATGTTATGCATAAGATAACATTCCTGGTTTACAAAGACATAGTAACCTGGACTGCTTAATAATAATAATAATAATAAAAATATGTTTAACTCCAAATATACTTCTTTCTTACCTAAGTATTCACCTCTTTTTCATCAAACTTTAGACACCTGATAAGATGGATAAATCTTACTTGAGTAATTTTAGAGATGAAGATGCATAAATGGTCTTCAAAATATTAATTAACTTCTTGATATTCAATTATTTGAAAATCCAAGGACCTTAAGGGACCAGAGGTCACTGTTAGTGACAAATATCCATAGTTTTAGTGACTTTCGGTTTATCAGGTTGAGAAAAAAAACAAAACAAATACAGCAACCAAGGAAAAGATAACTCAGCTCTACCAGTAAGAAACAAGGTTTGTTTCAAAGTTTCTGGTATTAGTCACACCACATAGAAGTCTTTCTGCTTTAATTTTCCATTTTTTGGAGGGAAAGATGCCAGCTCAGTATTACTGAACTATTTTTGTATGGATAATAAAGAGCATAAAAGAGTACAAACTCATTTACTGGAGGAATTAAAAAAAGAAAGAGCAATAATCTTCCAACCACTATTGAAATTTTCTTTAAAATTGCTCACTACTACTCCTACAACAAACATTTTCCCAGCTTTGCCTTTTAGAAATTTTCATGCTTTTTTCTTTCAATTTTCAGCACCAATGGTTTTTGTAAAAAAAATGTTTAAATACGCTTTAAGATCAGCACTGAATACTGAAATAATGACTAGCTTTTATGGATAATTCCAGTAACAAGAAAATCCAATAGCATCTCTCTTCTTCAGCTTCATCATTTGTAATATTGGGATAATCTTGAAATTTTTCACAAGAAAATGTGTTAAACTCTATTAGTCTCCAAGGAAAAACAAATAAATATATGTCCCATACTGAGAATAAATGTATGCTTAATCTTCGTGACAAATATCATAAAAAGGCCAGTGTAGTCTGTTTTGGGCTCTGATGGGACCAGTTTAATTTCTGTGACTTTTCATTTCAACCATAAACCCAGAAGTTTTTAAATACCTATTTTTCCATTTTTAGCTTCACAAATCTTTACATTAAACTGACAGAAAACACTAAAGGAGACTGCTAAGGGTGCCATTAATATCACAGGTAGAAGCTTTTCAATGTTGATTTTGACCTATTGTGTATATTCCCTAGATATCAAAGAATTGCAGTGGGTTTTGTAAAAGTACATTTGTTTTTACTTCAGCAGCTTAAAAACCTGATCAGCAGAATGATTATAAGCACTCTAATAACTTGTGGCCTATGGGAGAAGTCTGGCCTCGACCCACAGTGGGATGTTTTCCTCTCTCATAGAAAATGGTAGAACTTTGGTCCATTAAAGTATGGTACTGCTCAGTCATCTGTCCCTGTGGTGTTGAGTTTAGTGGCCCAAATATAAAAATTAAAATTAAAATCTTTAGAGTTCAGAGGATAATTATTTACACCCTTAGACTTTCTGAAACAGGTGTGCAGCCTGCTGTTGAAGTTAATTACCAGTTGGTAATTTATTAATTTATTTATTATCAGTGAAGCTGGCATATTGCCTCTTCTCTAAAAGTAATTTTTTCTTCCAACTGTAGACAGAAATTACTCTTCAGTCTTCCCCTCGTTTATGTATGTCCCAGATTTCACCTTCAAATAACAATAAACTGTAGCTAGTTACCAGTTAATAAAACATTAAAACCTCCACCAAACAGACAAAAAAATCCCAGTATCCTACAGCTTGAATCATATGCTTTTGGTAGTAAATATGGACTGAATGGATAACTGAAATATTCAATTCAAATACTTTTATTTGTCAAGTCGATTAATAATTTTGAGTACAAATGTATAAATGAAAGCTAGCAATAATATTCAAATATTAAACTATAGACTTAGTATTTTGTTGTAGATTCTGTTACTGTGACAGTCTAACTGGTTGACACTCAACAGTTATAAACAAAAATATGATATTTCCAAATGAGAGATGTTTTATCATACAATGCACAGTGAATTTCCTGTGGATAATGGCAGATGTGGTACTGGCAATTTTTTTCTCAGTTAAATGAGTGCCAGAGAAATGTACAAAATTCTCATCTTTCACCTTACAAAAACTTTAGGGAGAAAATAAGAAAAAACCCTCTGAAGCATAGTTAAAACATAAGGATTTCTTACAATCAGGGTTAGAAAGTAGACAGTTAGAAAATATGTGGTTAGAATTAAATTATAAACTGAAAAAATCTAATCACTAATTCTCTATTTTTATTTAAAAAATATTAAAGAACTCCAAAACGAGAAATAATTAGACCCTTAAAAGCATCTTCAGATCTCTCTCTTTTTTTTTTTTTTTTTTTTTTTTTCCCCTACATTTCAGGATAAACAGTGAATGCTACGTAGCATTAAAATATTAAAAACATTGGAACTGACAACACGTCACTCCTATAGTATCCACACAATCAAGTACAGGTGTCTACATCAAGCAAGTCACTCAGAGATATTTTATAGAATGAAAGAAAATAAAGTCTGAGAAGTGCATTATTAATCTCCCACAGAAGTGGGTGAATTCTATTTTTAAAGTTCTTCTCTTTCTGAAATTATGAGTATGACTACAAACCACTATACTACTTCAGAAGTAGAAGCCTAAAGATGGATAAAAACAAATTACACATAATATATCTAGTTCTAAAACCAGAAGTGAAATATGAGAGGGTTTTTTGAATATTTTTTGGTTAGGGTTGGTTTGGGGTTTTTGATTTTTGCTGTTTTTTGGGTATTTTTGCCTTTATTGTGTCTTTAACTCTGCGTTTATCATATGATTTTTAAAATATTTTGAGTTTTTTATTTCTTATAAAATAGAATAATTATCTCTAATTTAATAAAGGATTTATGCCTATAAGTTTTATGGGATTCTACTTATATTATTATGATAATAAAAGGAAGCCAGTTCAGAAGTTGCCTCTCCATTAAATTTAAAAATGATTTAGTAGTATACATCACATCAGACTATTTTAGAGAAAAATATATTTTCACTTTTTTGCTATTTCCAGAGAATATAGCATTATGATGTTAATATAAACCATTAAGATGTGATATAATGTCTATAAAAACAAAAAAAAATTAAGGTAATGTTAAAATACTTTTGGTGAACTTTGTCTTCTTTTTAAAAGCAAAAGCAGAACATAGTGTGTAATGTGAATTTTATTAAAGTCTATAGAACATCAAGACTAATACATACTACATCATTTTGACAGGTCCTGTAAGACCAAGAAAAATCTAAACAGAAAAATATTTAAAGATGGTCTGTGGGGATTCAGAAATGTCTGTAGCATTACACTTTGAAAATGTAGTTCCTTGAAGCATACAGCAGATCTCATTTTTGTCTCAGTACCAAATATATGAGCCATGTTACCTCATACTACTCTGTTTAATGCATATTTAATATACATAAACCCAAATAACTTCTTCAACATTCATAGTAAATTGCAGAGTCTAAGGTTATGAAGGAGTTGAGACCTTAATTAAGGTCATCCAATCCATCTTTGCATGGCAAAGGGGGATAATTTGTGAAGGCAAAAGCAATGAACAAGAGCAGGAGGAGACATAAACTTGATAAAAACAGGATGATTGAGATGATACCAAGCCAGAACAAATAAGTGAAACTATTTTAATGTATATAATGCTTTGAGGCTGTCACTGAAGGTAAGAGCTCTCCTTTAGCTAACTGAAATTGCATTCCTCCCTAAACATAAATTTTGTTGTATACTTGGCCACAGACAAGGTGTCCTGAGAGGTTCCACTGAATCACAGGTCACTTGCAGCCTATTGGTGTGCTTTTCTGGAGCACCTTATATTTCAAATATACAAAATTCCAAGATCAGTTTAGGTATTAATATTGTTCTGAGTGGCAATGGTAACATGGAGAGAAAAGATATCAACTCTGTTTCACTTCTGTCAGCAGAAATGACAGAAGCCTGTGAAGCTGGAGTGCAGGAAGGAAGATGTAGGGTGGCATGGAAATGGATGACACCTCTGTGTGTTTATATATTATATATTATTTATATATTTGTTATATTATGCAGAGTAAGCTTATATTAAAGCTTGCTGAATTTAATTTTTTATTCGCTCATATGTGTCCAAGACATTTAGGTCGTATTGGGCTAAATACACACAGACTTTAACATGCCTTAGCAATCATGTATTAAATTGAATCACATAATTCTGTGTCTGCAGGCTCTCTTAGGATGTGCACGTAATTGCAAGACTAACATTTAAGTTTAATGGTATTAGAGAAGAGTCAGGGGTTACAACTGCTTCACAAATAGCAAGACAATATACATTTTTATTACAATTCTTACAAAAATCAATTGCATTTTTTGCCTTTTTTTTTTTTTTTAATTAAGACTGTCTTAGTAACCCACTATTTGAATTTCCTTGCCTTTACTTATTCAAAGTGAAGATAAAAAATAGTCAGGTTTGGGGATTTTTTCTTTAATTCTTCACTGATGTATCTTGGCTACAGAAGAGCTGCAGGCTGGTGAGCAGCCTCAGGTAACCATGAGACCTCACTGAGCCTTGGCAGCAAAAAGGGCTGAAGCAGAATGGGCTGTAGTAAAGGAGACAGAGCCAGGAGACCCAGGAAAGTGTTTTTCCCCCCTCTGCTTGGCACCTCTAAGAATCCATCTAGAAACTCAGTCTGGTTTTGCATCCTCCACTATAAGAAAGGCATTAACCTGATATCTAAATGGATATCAGGACAGGAGCTGGAATGTTTACCCTGTGAGGAGCGGCTGGGACAGCTGGGCTTCTGTAGCCTGGAGCACAGAGGGCTTTGGGGTGACCCAACAGGAGCTCAAGTGCCTGTGCGAGGTTCTAGGGGAGATGGAGCCTGCACTTTTCACAGAGGGTTGGGTGGGAGAGTGAAATAAAGTAGACACAGATTGATAAAATAGAATTTCAGACTGGGTATAGGGGGTAATTTCTTCCTAGTGAGGAAGGTCCAGCAGTGACATAGCTTGGACAAAAACCCTGTGGAATCGCTGTCACTGAAGGCTGTGAAAACCTGGCTAGATAAAATGTCCTGAGTAGCCTATTTTGTCCCTAGAGCTGACCTTGCTCTGGGCAGGTGGTTGGATGGGACTTCGTGAGATCTCTTTCAGGATGTCTTAATGATGCCATGATCCTTTGATATTTATTTTCAGCACCAGTCATGCTTTTATACTTAATCTGCTTTCTGCTCGCATTCATTTACAGCCATTGATAAAATTACACATGGGGCATTTCTTAAGCAGTTATTCTAAACTTTATTGCAAATAATCAAGTTCTTAAGGGTTCTGGAGAAAATAATTATTTTATTTTTTATATTTTATTTTTTACAGAGACTGGAGGGAGGGGATTTTTTTTCTTAAATAAAGTCTGATATTTCTTCTGCTATTACCAAGATTTACATCAGTAGGTTATCCTTTCATGACCTGAAAGAGGAAGATCAAGTACTAAATTGTTTAGAATACAAAAATAATTTGTAAAAGCAGCTGCCTGGATTCAATGTTTTTGAATTTTTTTTTTCTCCTCAAGTAAAGAATAACATTTAAACCCATATGGAGTAGACAGTACTTTCACTAGTGGTGGTCACATGGGTTTTGCTGCTGCAGTGAGATAAGACAGCAGAGTACCAGAGCCAGCAGGTGGAGTGAGCAAAAACACAGGTGCTCACTTTGTCACCTCAGCTTTTATAAAAATAACATAACATTGGATATTTTAATCCCAGGACAAGAGAACAACTGGCACAGCAAATCAACATCAGAAATCATGCAGGTGTGTGTTCTGTAGACTCAGCTTCTTGAACAGTACTAGTGGTTAGTAAGCTGAAATGGAAAACACAAGATATAACCTATTTGCAGAAAATTCTGCATTATCTTTTATGAAGTGGTGATGTAAATAAAAGGATAGAGCTGTTGGCATGTTTTGTTAAAAAGATTTCAGGCAGGCAGTATTCTGGATTTGTAGAGAAGACAAAGCTACCTGTGTATAAGATGAATGGTGTCAAATTTCCTGAATTTCTGAGTCAGATTTGAGTACGGAAATTGATCCTCCTATTTGGCCAGACAGCCTATACATGAGGCACAGATTGTTCTCAGGACAGGTTCCCTTAGGTTTTCTGATCAAATCTTTTCTTCTCTAGCTAATTGATTGAGAATTCTTCAGGCAGAGAAGAGAAATTAAGAAAGCTTCTTGATAGTGGCATTAATGTGGAAATATAGGAGTCTAGATTCTTTTCAAAACCAGCTTATTCACTTATACAAGACGCTCTGAATTTATTTCTGTTTTTGCTCATTCACTTAATTTTCTTTATAGAAATTAACAATGTAAGAGCAAAAAACAGTAGCACTCCTGAATTCTTTCTGCATGCTCCCTAATGGTGGGAAGTCTGTTTTTCTGTACAGATTTGAGTGGCAGTTTTTGACAATGTTGCAGGTGGTTTTGGGGTTTACCATAACATTGCTTTCTGCTTCCTTGCTCAAACCTTTAGCACATCTAACCCTCTTTCCTCTATCTTCAGCTAAAGCCAGGCGATCTATATTTTGAAAGTCCAAGGTAAAACTATTACTTGAAAGTGGCTTATAAGGCATTCAGAAAGGAAAGTGTTGTGGGTAAAAACATTTTACTGGTGAATAAACGCTCCTAGAATTTATCCCTTTCTTCCCCAGGCAGAAGTATCCCCTCTTATGCTGAGTACTGTTTTCTTGATGATTAAATAGTACATATTTAGAAATATAATTGTTCTGCAGACTGTTTAGTTTGGTTAAGTTGCCTTATAAGTAATTTGAAGCAAATGAATGCAGTACATTGAAGCAAGTGCTAAAAGTCTTTGCATATTTCATGCAAATTAAGGCAGTCAGTATATGAAAAGATTTTCAGTAATAATAAATTTTTGAAATTTAAAACTTTAAACTGCTATTTTCCCCTGCTTAATACAGTGGTTAATAGTGATTTGACAGTAATAACATAATTTATCATGCTCTGCAGATAGAATGGTATCAAACCCACAGGATTTTCATGGTCAGCTCTCTGCAACCAAACATCCAAAAACTGTTACAGAAGGAAACAAGATCACCTTCAGGTGCAATTTTACAGAGTCACTGATGGCAATTAAGATTAAAAATGTGTTTAATCCTAATATCAGTCTAGCCCTATGCAAATACCACCACATGCACCTACTTGTTCAGGAGTGGCCAATTACTTTGCTGTGATCTATTCCATCTGAAATCTAGCACTGACCAGAGACTTAACAGCTTGCAACATCACCACCGTGTACTTCATGTTTTAAATATTGAAAAGTAATCAAATAATAACCTGACAGATATAGTATAGAGAAATGGAAAGAGCTGAATACCTGGCAATGAGGCACATAAGATCTGTATTTCAGAATAATTTGTATAAAAATTATAAAGATGTGTTTTCAGTTACTTATGTCCAGACCTGAAAACCCTATGTGATAATGCAGCACATTGTTCTCAATTTTTGCTCTTGATTGCATTAAGTAGTTGGTCTGCTCTCTGCTGACCACAGATTTTGGGGTGATAAATTCCTCACAGGAGTTATTTTTTCTGAATTTGTAAAATGCCCAATAGAACAGGCTTCTAGGAACTGTGATATTATTGACAATATTATACCCTCCTGGCATTTAATGTCAGTGGATGCATGAGGTTGGATGGCTTTTGCTGGTTTTTGTTTTCCACACTTTTATTGCCTACAAGAAATTAAACTCTCAAAGCAGCACTTCTCCAGAGGATTAATGTACTTCTTAGGTAAAGCATTTGACCTCAGGACTTGAAGCATATTTCTTATTCTTGTTTGTGTGTCTCTGGAGGGTGTTCAGCAGTTACCCAGAAGCATGGTGCCTGATTTGTCTTGCTGCATTTTGCCACTTTCTGTGATGTGCTTCAAAACATTAGCAGCAATCTGTGACTGATATAACTTCATATGAAGATTTGCAAAAGATAAGCAACAATAAATCCAAATATCTTTCAGCTTGTGATGGACTTGTAATTTAAAAATAAAACAGTGTTTAGCAAAGTTAAAAAATGACCACTACTATTACACAGAATTCAACATAACAGGGAGCAAACGCTATGAATTGCAACTTCAAAATTTTAACGGTGACATATGTAATATATGGCACAATCAGCTGCTTTTTCTAGGTTAGATGTGTAATGCAAAAGCGACTGTCATTTTCCAATAACTTTTCCTTTACATCCACCATTTTTTTTACTCCCACCGTATTTAAACTGTGCCTTTGAAATTGTGCTGCTGAATATATTAATGATCATCAACTGGTACTAAATTTTTAAACAATCATTTCTTTTTCTTCTGTCTTACAATAATTTCATTCTTACAATAATTTTAAAATCTTAAACCAAAATTATTTTAGCATGATTATTTAGTAACAGATAGATCTTAAGGACATTTGAAAGCCCTATAAATGGAAACTTTTAAATTATCTGTTTTATCAGTTTACATCTACATTTGAATCAGAGATTCTTACAGGAAAATTCTGCAAAAATTTGGTTTGAAGAGTCTACTGATAAAGCCTGCCATATTTTGGAAAAATTTATGATTTTATTATATGATCCTGAACAAACTCCAGATTATGATTGAAGTAACTAGCCCCTCTCCTTCTCCACTGCCTCCCTACCTCTTCCAGGCATCAAAATTCCAAGGACTATACAGCAACACTGATCAATGAACATACCAGTGAAATGTAGTTGCTCTAAACCTACTTTTGCTTATTAGAAAAGATGATGCAATCAGGCTGTAAATCACCAGAACAGCATTTTTTTTCTGTCAAGAAGCTGTGAGCTCCAAGCAGGGGCTTTTCAAGCATTCACCTGAGAGGAAGCCTGGAAAGTTGTGAAAAGACAGGGACAGCGCCCATCAATCCCAAGAGTCAGCCTGAAATGTCTTTGCCAGACAGCTTTTAGACAGACACTACTTGTCTGAATGCAGAGAGACCTTGACACACTCCCACAGGAATGAGAAGTTAAATTAAGGAGCAGTGCATTAGGAAAATAATAAACAAGCTAATTTATTTTATTTCCTTTAAGAAAACATCACATTCAACAAATCTGTTGAATAGGCTACAAGCCTATTCACTTGTAGCTGTACTCTTTTAACTCTTCTTACGTCCTGTTAAAACAAAGATATCTTTTAAGCAATGTTAAGAGAAAGAGTCTGTTGGTCTTTATTCCAAATCCCAGCCATTAGTGCAGCAATTTTATTGAGGAATTCAGGGAGTTAAACAGAAATTCTTCCTTTTTAAAGTGTTGAGTTTGAAGTATGGCATCAGTTGCCTTCACAGACCCAAGAGACTTGAAACTCCAGGATTCTGTGTCTGGATCATCTGCTAATAGTCTACTGATCGGATGGAAAGTGTTTTATCCCAGGATGTAATTAGCAAAATGACAATGCTAAGGTAATTTCTAGACCAAATGAGCTTACTGGAGTTACTCCAGATTTAAAAAGTTTTGCTGTAAAAGGGAATTTAACCCTTAATGTATGTCTAATGGTATGAACCTAAATTAATGCAGGTTTTACTTGAAAGCTTTTACTAGAAAAGATAAAAAATGAATAAAGTTTATATAATCATATTCTTCTATCAGTCCTTCCAGAATATATCTTTTCTCCGATTCTGTCTTCATTACAGTCTGTGCTGTATAGATTTTCAGATATATCAGAACAAAGCAAAGGAATCAAGAAAAAAATCACCCTCCCATAAAAAAGAAACGCAAACTAGTTTTGAATGCACATCATGCTTTTTCATCTTTGACAGCAGCAGTATTTCAGAAGATACCAGATATGAGGTATTTATGGCAGGTGCATTACTACTTAGAAACTAATCTCACACACATGGCTGTTAACGTGAAATATGGATTTTAATAATCCAGCTTGGTGAGATATGTGAGCCTGCCCAGTGGGGGTGTGATTAGCCACAGTCTGCAAGATTAATTGAGATACACAGTGTAAGATTACATTTAGTGAACTCCAAGCCAGTCTGATTATGCAAGGGACCACTCAGTTAAGGCTGTATCTTTAGGGATATGAAAACAGATAAATCACAGACTCTACTATGACAAGAGAGTCAGAATGGAGACTGTTTAAGTCAGTGAACACAATGAACTGATCGTCAAAGTAAAATATTAGGAAATTTTTAAAGTGGAAAAAAAAACTCCCGGTACAAAAAAAATATCCTATGTAGTTGAAACGGAGCAAAACCACTCATAAGGAATGAGATTTTAAATGTCTACCATCATCATTATTTTAAATTGATGGTTTGAAATTTACTTTTTTGTTTAAACACGGCAGTGCCCATTTAAGAGTTCACTGTTTGTAAATGGTAATTTTCTTTTTAGTTTACAATTGAGTCTAAAATTGCATCAAGATCACCAATACATCAGATACCAGTTTGAAGGATTGCATAACTGCAGAATGACACTGCCACAAAAACTTTAAGTAGATTTAAGACAGTACCATTTAATACAGTTCTATAATGAATGCATCTTCCAACTCACTGCATTGCTGAACACATCAGTTTTTAATAGAGAAGCAGAAAGTGAGGTACCTGCAGAAATTAGTGCAGCCTGGACTCAGTGCCTTTTTCTACAGGCTGTTAGTTATTTGGATAATTTACCCACTCATTCCTTGCCTATTTTTTGTGTCAGTGAACACATTATTAGGCAACAGAGGGACTGAAGGGTGTTCAGACCTTTTGTTTTACTTTTAAACCCATATGAGTACCAAATGCAGAGAGTGTCTTCAGAGAAAACACATTCTTATATCTGGTATTTTAGATGACCAAATTGCTGAACCAAACACTTACAATATATGAAAAAATGTAGCTTTTATCTTCATGACTTTTAAATTTTTGTAATTGGTACATGAGCTGCTAGCTGTAAACCTAGTAACTTCTGGAGTCCTGTAACAGATGTTTTTGCTCATTCCCTTAAACCACAGAGATTAGTCATTTTTCTTAAACAGAAATTAAGTAAACACACACAATAATACCAGAGTAAGGCAGTGTGAATTGTACTTCATTCATTTATTTTGACAGGTATGGTTTAGCTTATACTATTAATAGGAATACTTTGCACTTAACTAGTAAATGTATCTTAAATATAAAAACGCTCAGCTGCACCATTTGACTGGTGAAGATCAGTCAATAACTTTGCTACAAGAGGATTTTCTGGAATGAAAAACTTGGATGTGTGTATGTACATGTCCCAGGGAAGCACTAGAGCAGTAAAATGCAGAGTAAACAAACCCTGAATCCACTTTTACTCTGGCTCTTCAATCACATCATGCGGACCATAGATTTATCAATTCTCTCCTGTGTCACAGCCTGACATTCAGTGCTACAGCACTGGCTCCAGTGCAACTGCATTGGTCCTGCCTTGCTTGAGCTATGTCTACTGATATCTCCTGGATACTTTCTCCTCACTAAAAGTCACTAAGGAAGCTGATATAAGCAAAACAGGAGAAGTAATAGCCACAGATAATGCTGGGGAAAGGATGAAGGAGAATGATCCAATTTCAGCCCTTCTCACT
Organism: Turdus rufiventris; assembly: GCA_013186435.1. Taxonomy (NCBI): domain Eukaryota; kingdom Metazoa; phylum Chordata; class Aves; order Passeriformes; family Turdidae; genus Turdus; species Turdus rufiventris. Next base: position 6,107,978 of record PYHW01010840.1, read on the forward strand.
TGATTTTCAGTTGATAAATAGCCAGACACAGAAAGAGTTGTACAGTCACACATAACGCAGATGGACATCCCAGTCAAAGAGGACTAGACTATACCAGTTTTGGTAAGCTCTTGGTATTTACAATATATTATGTCATAGAATCATAGAATCTCTCAAGTTGGAAGGGACTCATAAGAATTATCAAGTAAAACTCCCCATACTTCAAGGATTCTGTTACTGCCATAGATTTTTCAGCAAAAGTATTTATTAGTATTTATTTTTGTGATATACAGGAATTTGCACTATTCAGGGGGGAAAACAAGTGTTCTACAATATATTAGAAATATATATTGACTGTGGGTTTTGATGCAATTGAGAAAAAAAGTATAAATGTGCAGTAGAATCAGGGTAGAAACTTGAATATTAATACCATGGTGAAAAACTCCTTTCAGCCCTACATTAAATCCCATTACACGAAACACTGATGTTTTTGATCTTTGAAAGCAAAGTATCCTGTTTACATGTGCATACTCTATGATTAAATTTTAATATCTGTCTGCATGTTCATACTGAGTTTGCAGGTCTGGGAACTGTAAGCTTTCAGTGATGATACCATAGCCCTGTATGCTGGAGGGTAGCCAGCTGGAAAGCAGCTTGGAAGAAAAGGACCTGGGCATCCTGGTGGACACCAGGTTGAACATGAGCCAGCAGCGGCCCTTACCATGAAGAGGGTCAGTGGTACCCTGAACTGCACTAGGCAAAGCTCAGCCAGCATGTAGAGGGAAGTCATCCTGTCCCTCTGCTGAGCGCTAGGCAGGCCACAGCTGAAGGACTGCGTTCAGCTCTGGGCTCTTCAGTGCCAGAGATGTGGACAGAGTGGAGAACAGACTGTGAAAAATATGGAAGTTTCTGGGGCATCTCTCCCATTAATAAAAGGCTGAGAGACCCCTATTAATACCTGGAAAGGGGGCACAAAGAGGATGGAGCCTTTAAAGAGAGTCACTCTATGGTGCCCAGTGACAGAGGCAACACATGCAAACTGAGATACAGAAGTTTCTTTCTGAACATCAGGAAACACTTTTTATCACTGTGAGAATGGCTGAACACTTGTACAGTTAACCCAGGGAGATGGTAGAGTCTCCCAGCTTGGGGATATCCAAAGCCTCCAGTTCATGGTCCTGGGCAGCCAGCTCCAGAGGCTCTGCTGCAGCAGAAGAGAATACCCAGTGTTTTTTATCTCGAGTGCAATTGAATTTGTATTGTGTCAGTGTTTTGAAGTAATTTCCTGCAGTAGAATGATGGATGCTATGTTAGAAATAATTTACTTATACAGAAACATGCAACTAATGAAATAAATTATGTGTTCTTGATAGCCTATTAAGGAATTTTGTTTTCCATTAACACAGACACTGATCTAAAGAAACATTAGAAACTCCTCAGTAGTACACAGCTAGTCCTTCAGTGCTTAGCATGTGAAAAATTATACCAGGCAACTGCCATAATAAGAGATAAACTCCTTAAAAATAAATAACCAAATATTTCTCTACTCAATAATCCTTTTTTAAAAATTATATTTCTTCTTTCCATGCAGATAAAATGTATGCAGATATCTGCATAAATTTTCAAAAAGGAAATTCAGAAATATTCTGATGTATGACAGCTCTCCCATGAGTCTTTTGCTTATTTGTATTTTTCCATGTCTATCAAATCTAAATCTTGTGCTCTTAGGTATGCCTATGACAAAACTGCTATCTTTGAAACTATCTGAACATAAAACCAGTTTACAAAGTAAAAATAAGCCCATGCAAATAAAACTGCTTTGTGATTTGAATAATGAAGGTGATGTTGCTCACGAAGTAACATTCCTGGAAGCATGTTACAGGTGCCTTCTCATTTATGGCTATTGATATTGTTACCATAACAATTTTGCATCAAATAATGATGAAATGGTGGCAAAGAAAAGTGTCTGGTTCATTAAACCTTTTCTCCCACCCATTTAAAATTGTACAAAAATAAAAGTTCTAGTCTCTCTTTCTTTAGGATAAAAGTAAAATTTAATGACAGAAAAAAAATCCTTTCAACTACATAATATACTAAAGTGCGTTGTCATTGAACATATATAAACACACGAGTTTTAAATTTTAGAGAAAGCATATTGAAAATAATTATTTTGAATAGAAGTGACATTTCAGGTTTAGTATGCTTTGAAAAAACAATCTATTATATTCTTTGAGATATATTTATTTGATATCCTAGTGTTCTTTATAGCACCTTGACAGTAACTGAACAAGGCACAGAGTTTGTAAAGCAGTTATATCTACGTAAGTTATACTTTCTCTGACATGTAATTACAATTTAATTGATTGTACCAAATATTTAATTATATGATGGGATTAATTAAAATATTTATTTAATATAATAGGTATGGAATGATAAAGATTTGTTCTTATTAACTTTGGGCTGTTTTATTCCTAGAATGGGTTTGACTTCATCTTGTACGGAGAAAATTTTTGCTTCTACTTGACCATTTGATTTTTTCAGTATGCTTAAAAATACTCTAAAGAAAGTTTTTCCCTTAGAAGACATGAAAGTTAGAACTCTTACTGCATTGTTAACAGCAGAAAAATAACACCGATAAACACTTTTTAATGAACTCTTTATGTTCATGTACATTCTCTATTAAAACAATAAATTAATACAAAATATTATTAGAATACACCCCATGTGGAGTTGTGCCAATATTAAAGATTATTCAGAACAATCCTGTGACTTGCACCTTTTATTAGCAGTAAGTACACTGAAACCTTGACACAGTTATGACACTTCAGATGTTATTTAGACAACTGTGTAAAGAACTGATGTGCAGCTGGTCAGGGCTAGAATACCATGAGTGATGGCATGTATAAAAGAAAGAATAGTTTGGGTTATACTTTCATTTGGTCTGAGCAGTTTGTTGCTAGCATTTTTCTTCTCAGAGAATTACATACAAGGAGCTGTGAAGCCTCCTTTTAGAATGCAAACAACACATGGATGTACCTCAAAAGAAGATGTTTTGAACACCAGCAAAGAAAGTCTATAGGCAACCTTTGTGATCCACCTAGCTAACCCTCCACTCCTGCAGCCAGTTCATCTGCTTCTAACCTTTCCTGAGAGCTCTTGAGAGTGTTTAACATATTCCACAATGTTTCACAGTAGTTTTTTTCAGGTTGAACTGTTATTCTGGAAGCAAAGGTTTAGTTCCCACCTAGAAAAGAATGCTAGTACTCACACATGGTAGTTTAGGGACTGTCTGCCACAGTGACTCACATTACCATGGAAAGCTTTTTGTCATTCTGAAAGAATTTCTGAAGGACTGCTGCACATCCATACCCATCTACTTTACTAGAGGAATGGCCACACTGGGACAGAGCAATTCAATAGCGGCCTTAAAAGGATACGTAGGGGTGACTAAAATTGACACAAACATGCATGCTTCTTCCCTTTCAGATTATTTTCACTCTCAAACTCATTATTTTCAGATATTTTTAGATTCTGTATCCAGAAACCTCTCCTTTCTCTTTTGAATTAATAAATATATTAAATATTTAAGATTTTACACAGCAATTTGTTATTGCTTTTCCTGTCTGCTGAACTGAAACCTGCCATTTTCTCTGTTCCTTCTCCTAATAATTATATACATATGGAATTGGTTTTTGCATTTGCTATTCCTTGCTAGTTTTCCGTGATTTTATGTGATATTCTTATTGATTCTCCTGATGTATACAGTTTTATAATTATTCTAAGGTTGTACACCTATTTCCACATTCTGCAGTCTTTGTGTTTGAGATCAATAATCTCATGGGCCAGCAAGCTGGTTTTACTGCACATCCTATGAGTTTTCTGCATAAGAATAATTTTTTCTTTCTGGTTTTGCTTCACTGCTTAAGTCCTTCAGACTTTCTTCTCTTAAGACCTGGGCTCTGGATTTATTAAAGGAACAGTGATGTTCAGTGTCATTACTTTGTTGTTGTTCCCCTTTTTTTCTATACTAATCATTGTCTCTTGCTTATAACAGCCTTAAAAGTAGTCACAAAAAAAACCTCCTCATTAAGCTTCCTGGTAGATCTCTTTAATAAAACACCATTCAAGTTCAATTCTTGCTTATAATTATTTTAATTTTGGTAGCATCATTCAACATATATGTTTCCCTGCACACTTTATAGACTTGAGAACATCAGTATGCAGTTTTGACATGTAGGGCAACACTTTATTTTCTCTATATGGCTCTACTGAAAAAAAAATAAAAATCTGTGTCAATAATACTGGCATGAGAATGATCGTAAGTCTCTGTCATACTAATTAAGTCACAATTAAGCTTGTTGCATTGCTATATTAAGACTATCAACTTCTGGTTTCTTCTCTATATTTACAGCAGATGCACACACAGGCTCAGATGCATGCAGTTTCTTCCAAACCCTGGGTGTGCACTGGCTGAAATTTCCTTGAAACTATGGGGATTTTTGAGCTTTCTGGATTAGGTTAAAGCAGGGGAAAATAGTTGAATTAGAGTAACAAGCTATAGAAAATTATGACACTGCAGGTATTTCCTTTGAAATATGCCTTGCTCCTGAGGGTTCAATGAATATATAATACTTGCTTCAGGTGCTTCTTATAGCACAAAATAATAAGGCTGTAAAGGAAATGTGGTCTTACATATCAGAGAAAATTTAAAGATTAATAAAAAATCCTCTTAATAGAATCAGTGCAGGTATGGATGAAATAAAGGAAGAGTAATAGATTAATGAGGATGTTTTGCATGCAACTTGAACACAGAAGATTTAGAAATGAAATCATTTTAATTTGTGCCTCAGGTTTGTGAAACAAATCTGCAGAAGGCAAAAGTCAACGTTACTGCACCTACAATGCTTGGTTCTTGGCTAATACAACTTTTATAAGGAAGCTAAATTAAATTAAAAAGAGAAATAAAAGTATACAGGTCACTTCACTGGAATTTGATTTCCTGCTGGTTACTGATGCTGATTATAATTTCAGTGATCAAAGAACCTGTCACTTTATTCTGTCAGAACCATTTTATGAAAATGCATATGTTTCTATATTTCTACATTTAGATATATGTATATTTATATATTTTTATATAAATATTTAAATGTATTTATATAAGTATATTTATATATTATTAGCTCTAGTGGAACATAGAGAAAAAAAGAAAAAAGGTGGGAGAAACTTATGGTTTAGATGTCCTAGGTGTGCACAGTCCTGCAGCCCTCCCTTTGATCAGCTGTGTCTCCAGCACAGCAGCAAAGCAGTGCCCACCTGGTGCAGACTTCTGCTAAAGGGAAAGGCACAAACTGCTACAGTGAGCTCATTTCTGCTGGGTGCTGGTCACGTAAATCACAGGTTAATGACACGATGGAGTGTCATGCAACAGGAAGGACAGAGAGACTTTTCCCTTTCTCGCCTAAGGATCCTCCCAGGGACATGCAGTGCAGGGAGCCAGGAGCTCCCTTCCATTCAGCAAACATCAGTTCAGCCTCGCTAAGAAATTGATGGACCTGGCTGGGACCAAAGAAAAAAAAAAAAAAAAGACAACTGACTTTCCCCCAAGAGCAGGACATTTTTGGGACTCCACAAATTATGGACTTTGAGGTGTCATAGAGAAGAAAAAATTGAGGAAAGATTCGGGGGACAGTTTTGGGGATTTCTACAGATGTTTCTACTTCCTCAGAGTAACAGCTTCATAAAGAAATAAAGTGTTAAAGGAAATGATCTAGGTTATAATATTTTCTATCTTATAATATTTTTTAAACAGTTTGCATGAACTCAGTTTAAAGGAAGACTAATGCACAATTGAGAGGTAGCCTACTTATTATAAATGAGATCATTTGGGAGATAATTATTTGCCTGGGCTGCTTGACAGCAATGTGTTGAAATGGTTTAATGATGATGCACTTTAATTAAATATGTCTGGTTTTTAAGGATAATTTTCACTTTATAAAGGTTTTGGGTTTTTTGGTAAGGAGAAAAAAAGAGGGCAAAGAACAAAGTTTAACCAGAAAATAATTTTCATTGTTCACTAAATAAATGAGTTTTTGAAAAGTGTTCATGAACCTTTCTTTAGATATTAATCAAAGCAAGCTGATCTAATTGTAATCAAGGTGAGTAACTGAAATATCTTCTGTTGATGTTTTGAGCTTCATGAACTGCATGCTGCTATAGTCTGTAATAGAACCATCTTCTCATTCAAAGTTTGAGTGAACATGTGTATTTTATCAGCTTGTTGGAAATTCACATGCTGAAAAAAGGTCTGATATAAATGTAGGTAGTCTAATGAGAAACCACACAGGTAAAAGTCACAAGAGAAACATAATTTAAAGAAGAAAAAAAAAATTTGGTCAAACAAAATTGTTATAAGTGCTTGAAAATCCAGAGCAACAAATCATCAGCAATTTGACAGTGCCAAGGTCAGGTAGTAAAAGGGGCAATGGTTTTAAACTGAAGAAGGGTAGATTCAGGCTATGTACAAGGAAGAAATTTTTTATGATGAGTGTGCGAGGCACTGGAACAGGTTGCCCTGAGAAACTGTGGATGTCCCCCTCCTGGAAATATTCAAGGCCAGGCTGGATGGGGCCCTGAGCAATGTAGTCTAGTAGAAGGTTCCATACCTATATATATGATCTCCATGTATCTTTCAGTTTAAAGCCATTACACCTTGTTCTATCACTGCAAGCTGTTGTTAATGTCCTTCTCCATCTTTCTTGTGGTCCCCTTTAGGTACTGGATGGTGTGCTGTGAGCCTTCTCTTCTCCAGGGTGAACAGCCCAACTCCCTCAGCCTGTCTTCATAGCAGAGGTACTTCAGCCCTCTGATCCTCTTCATGGCTCTCCTTTGGACTCACTCCAACAGACATATACCTTTCTCATCTTGGGAGCCCCAGAGCTGAATACATCACTCCAGCTGGGGTCCCACAAGAGTCGAGCAGAGGGGCAAAGTCACCTCCCTTGACTTGTTGGGCACACTCTTTTTGATGCAGCCCCAGACACAGCTGGCTTTCTGGGCTGTGACTACACATTGTTGGGTCATGTCAAGCTCTTGTCCACCATTAGTCACAAGCTGTCCCCAGTCCTGCCTTCAATCCATTCTCCACTTAATCTGTATTTTTGTTTGGGTCTGCCCTACCCAGGTGCAGGACCTTGATCTTGACCCTATTCAGCTGGATGAGATTCACGCACACACCCCTTTCAAACCTGTCCAGTTCCCTCTAGATGGCATTCCTTCCCTCCAGCGCAATCAACTGAACCACGGAGCTTGGAGGTCATCATCAAACTAGTAAGAGTGCACTAAATCCCACTGTCCATGTTGTTGGTAAAGATGATTGTTCTTTTCAGTTTTATTCCCCTTGCATATCAATTTTCTCCCTACAATCACTATTGCTATCTGCTAGATCAGTAGTTTGGACCATTGCATAGGCATTTACAAGCATTATATGTCCTACTTCAAACTTGAAAATTAAGAGAATCCTTGTCTTAAATCCCAAATGTTGAATTTAGGCAAACATAGTATTGTAAATCATAGGGACATCAAACATAAGAATGGAGGAAAGGTACATTATTTATTGAGCATTGTTTTGTAGTGAAAATATAATGGCTATATTAATAGTACTAAGAGAGCAAGAGAGAATAATTCACAGAAATTCAAAACTGAGATATACATACAGGCAGTTCTTTCTTAATGCAAAAGTCTGGCTAGGCCAATAAGATATATGTACAAACATTAATTAAGAGACTAGATGTCCTTAGCTAACACTTTCTGTGAAACAACTGAAAATTTAGTGCTGTCAATAAATTCCAGTTTAGACAGATGAGATATTTAAGTGTTAAAGGCTTATTCAATACCACATGTGAAAGAGAATCTAAAAAGCATTTAGTAGCCTGATAATACATTATTTGGGCTTCTTGTTGCCGTCTTAATTACTTACTGCACTGTACAGCTTTGTTACAAAATTACAGACTATCTTACCTATTTTCATTTCAAGTCTATCTTTTTCCATGTCACCAAAACATTCTTTCTGGTAGTAGGCATACTGGATTTAGCTTGATTTTTCAAATGTCATAAAAATAGCAAAGTCTAAGGAATAAAAGGAATATATACCCTAATTATATATTTTAATTATATATCTAGAAATAGCTTTAAGTTGTAATGAATGCACCCTGAAATGAGTTCATTGTCAAGTGACACATTTTTACATTAGCCTGCCATAAGCACCAATCTATTGCTTTCTCACTCTTTCTTTTTAACAAACTTTACACTGAAATGGATTTCCCAGTGAGATTAATAGCTATCTGAGTGCTCTCCATACTGTTATTCACTGTAAATATCTCCAGCAGCCCTATTAACTTTAATGCATTAGCTCTTCTTCTATTTATTGCATCTTGATGAATGCATAACAATTTTAGTTTAGGACACCATTAGCAGGATAGTTTTTCCAAGCTCCTGTAGCTCAGCAGATGTAGTGTCATAAATTACCACCAAGCTATGTGTTCTTTTATGA
>PYHW01010840.1:6116554-6148509 GCA_013186435.1 Turdus rufiventris
GTCTGAGTCCTATCATAAGCATATGTTCCAGAAATAAACAGGATTTAAGCAGAAACAAAGATATAAAACTTGCCCCCCCACCATTCCTTGAGGTAAGGCAAGAAGATAAGAACCCAGAGGATATATATCAAATGCTAAGGAGCTGGTCATGTCTGACAATTTGAACTATTGATATATATTCAGTTCATAATAGGAGATATTTCCTTTCCATATTATTTGGAGCAACACTTAATAAAAATTAACCATACCGTTGAGGTCTTGTTAAGGGCTCACACGAGCAAGTGAAATCATATTTGTGTCATTCACTTCACATCTATACAGATAAAGCTGTGAAACAGAGATGGCTAAGTGCATTTCAGGGAAAATTTGATGTGTAAAATGTTTTCTGAATCCCTCCCACACTTGAAAGCAATGCTTGACTCCCTGGAGTGCAGTTTAAGCAGTTTTAATATGCACTTGGGTAATTCATGGAAATCCTACATATAGAGTGAGTGCTAGTATGACAAAAAAATCAGCTTGCTGTGATCTGATTTTAAACTATTAAGTCCTAACCCAGCTGCAAGATCCAGATTAGTCCTACAGACATCAAAATAAGTCAAAACGAATAGAGTTTCCCAAGAAAAACCATCACTTCTTGAATAAAATGTATGGTGAGCATTGGATGACTACTTATGGCTTTACAACTTGCTATATTCAAAAGTACAGATATAAATTAAAAAAGAAAATAGTTGTATAAGTTTTAGATATTAATTAAAGCAAAAGTAACTATCTGAAGCTGAAGCTGTATTGCAGCTAAGCAAGACTTCTGTAGTTACATAACTGGCCTGCTGAAGAGGTAAGACATCCTTATAGAGCAGAAAGGGAAAAGCAACATTTTCCACAAGAACATTGAATTCTGTCAGTAAAATAAAAATCTTCTTTAAATTTTTAGTGCCTTCATTATTTCATTGAGCTGTTTGAAATACATTGCAAGATAGAGTCAAGTCTAATGTCCTCAAGTTTTCATATTTTTCAGTGCTTCTATGAGGCCAGTCAGAAATATTCCTTGAAATTCCATGTAATAATGTATCCATACAATGTTTGTGATCTGGAATGCTTGTTTTACCTATGGTTCTTGAACCATGCTATCTTAAGTGTATATATAAAACCTTGTGATGTCAGAAACAATCTAAGTTACTTAAGGATTTTGGTAGCTATAATTTATATCAAAATAGCCTGAAAATCTTCATTTGTGTCCCTTTCTTTCAAAACTGCTGGTGCAGGACTGAAATACGTAAACTTCTCTGAACGCCCTGGGATTCTTCAGCCTGAGGGGGATGCTTGCTTACAGGTGACAGCTGACAGCCTGCCCAACATCAAACAGACATTTCCTCCACATTACCCATTCTTGCAATAAACTGTGATTGATAGAATAAGCATTCAACAGTGAGGAGCCTCAGATTTACTTCACTACTAAATTTTGTCACAGGATAAATAATGTACTCTTACAACCTTCTCCAAAATATATCCTTCATAAGCAAAGTTTAACTTCCTTCCTGTTAGCCTGCACAAAGCTTTTCTGATCAGTATTTCCTCACCCCCATGGGACCATAAGCTAACAGTTCAATACTACATGTATTTCTCTAGAAATCACAAGGAGAGACACAAGGACACTTCATACCTCCTATCTCAAGCAAAGATCAGAAATCCTACAGAAATCATTACATTCAGTTCACAAAAGTTCTTTATCATTTGTTGACTAAGACCTTCGTTTTGTTCAAATTATCTAGCTTTCTCTGTGTTTGTATACATATACGTATTTGTACTCTCAAATACACATTCATGGTGCATAAACCTCAGTAATTACACTGTCTAACCAACTTCTTTCTGACAACTAAAAAAAATATCAGAGAAACCTCTGTTTATTTACTTAATTCTATTGGATTTGAAAACATAATGGGGTAATTTTTCAATTTAGTTCAGTATGCTTTATGCATAAATAATAAACATTAAATCAAGTTATTTGTCTTTACATCTCAAAAATTGTACCCTGGATGAACTAACAACAAAAGGATTGATTGGTTTTGAACATCTTCTTCTGCACGGAATTTCTCTTTTAATATGTTATAATGTTTCTTCTAAATAGGAATTTCCAGAGTTATGTGACACTTTGCTGGATTGCTGCTTTTCCATACAATGGATTTTGCTGTGTGTATCAGTACTGCTGTGTCCATCTGAGTAATCATCAGTCCAGAATTCACATCCTCTAACAGAGTCAATGTTAAAAAGTTCACTCCAGCTTTAAAATTTCATTTCTCCTATTTTAGTGTTAGTGTATAGGTCAGTATGTGTCCTCAAAGAGAGATACATGTCCTCTGGATCTGCAAGGATTGATCACTAGCACAGCCAGTGTGGAGTCACTGCTGAGCCCATAGGAATGACCTTGAGTATTTGTAGAATTCAGATAATGAAACAGAATCTAAGTCAAATGAATAGAATATTTTTACATCGTAAAAAGCCCAACACGTGGAACAGATTAAAAAATCTCCAAACCAAACAAATAAACAATAAAACACATTGCCAACACCAAAAATCCCCCACAAAAACCAATGAGGAGAGTGGGAGACTAATCTTCTTCTATCAGTTAATCAACTTATTTTTTAAAAGTTAAACAAATGCTGAAGGTAAGTTGTTTCATAAAAAATTAGTCTCTTTTTTTTTTCCCCCATGTGGATGATCAGCACAAGTAACAAAGGTTATATTGGATTAATGTTTTCCTGATAGAAAATTTGGGCATACACAGAAACACTTTGTTTTCTACAAAGAATGATATTAGTATAGCAGAGCTATTAAGGATGATTTTATGGATCAGCAGTTCACTTAAACCCAAAATATCTGGTTGAATTCCCAGGTGCTACTCATAATACTATCACAGACATAATTCTACATTTAACATTTCTTCTCTCACTCTTAGTTTTCATTGTAAACCATAGACAGAGGTAGGCATCTTTTTACTGGTATCCTACTTCTGTGCAACTTTTCTTCTGAACCTTCCTTTTGGAATGCAAATGCATTAACTACAAAGATTCACCAGAATGCACTGCACACTAAAACCAGCGTATTATATCTGTATATATGTATATAAAATATATTATATTCAAAAATGCTTATTAATAATATTAATATAGTACAAATAATATGATTATATATTATTATATTAATTTAAATATATGGTAAATATTTATAAAATATTGGTTTATAGTATATGCATACATATTATAATACCTATGCAATATGTACTAAATACATGTTATTATTCTGCACCAATGAAGAATCGGGCTATGATTGTGTGTAAGAGAACACCAGATTGTAAATGAACTTAAATCCTCAAGACGAGTTCATTTCTTGAAGAAGCCTCTATTATTGAACAAATACTCATTTCTCTAAAGGTATTTATAACTCCTGTCTGCCTTGATGGTGACCTAGCAAACTGCAGATGACTGCTTTCCTCCGGGGAAGGTGCTCTGCTGAAAGAGGCAGAATAACTCAGGCAAGATAAGAACAAGGTGCTTACAATCAAAAGCTGCATTGAGGCCCAAAGCAGCCTGACATAAGCCTTGACTAATGATTTAACTCAGCCCTTCAGCATGCAGGTGTATCTGTTCTATCATCTAGAGGACATGCAAATCACTAACACATATGAAGAACAAGCTGATGTTACAAGATAATGGCAATGTGCACCTGTGATTTAGAAGGCAAATCAAGGCCTTAGAATAGTAGGCTAGATAAATTATTATAAAACCCTTTGTCACTGGAAATCGGGGTCTTGCTGAATGAAACGCCATATTTCAGTGCTTATAGTTAATATCTTAACAAAGATTTAAGTCTGACTACAAACAAAAAATCTCTCTGCTGAAATTTATAAATGATTCCAGATATCCATAATTTATGACTGGTTTATGGATAAATGTTAAGATAATTTTGCTGGAGCAGAGAAATGCAGTAACAGACAACAAAGTTACAGTCGGGTATTGACAGACAGTGGCTGACTACTTGCCTTCTCTTCCCATGAGTTAGTATTTCAGATTTGGAAGTGTCTAACCTACTTACAGCAAAGTAAATTACTGATAGTACATGTTTTCATCCTTTCACTCCAAGACTAATTACTTTGCAGACACTTTACAGCATTTTGGTTTTCCTTCTTCTGTATGAGAATGTATTCACATACAGAGGGGAATGAGGGATTGAGACTGAGAAATTGCTTTCATTTTCCTGCTATCATTAAATAACCTGTCTTCTCAATATCAGGCTAAAAGGTCAATAGCTAGTTTGAATCCTGTTTCTATAGTCCTTGAGATGAGTAACTCTTGACTTCAGGAAAGACGGCCCTGTGATTTAATGCATTTTTAATGTGAGAAAAAGCTGAGGAATTTGGCCCATGCTTAAAAGCAGTCGTTGAAAAATGCACAGTGCATCTCCTCTCCCTCTCCCTCTCCCTCTTCCTCTCCTCAGCAAACAGAACCCTTCTTTTTTTTTTTTTTTTCTCCATCTGTATTTATTATAACTAAGAACCAGAAATTTGAAATATATGGGATATTCCATTCCAGATATCTCTCTCTCTTTTAACCTAGAAAGTTTCTCCCAGTTCTTGTGGCCTTCTTAGCTTAACAGTTTTTCTGGCCACAAGCCAGTCTGCCAGATTAATGGCTGATACTGGTTGTTTTGCAGCTTCAACCAGACAAGAAGATTGATTTCTGCTAGAGAATTTGTCAGTTTGTGATGGACTTAATACTCCTTGAGGCATTCAGTAACACGGCAATTTTAGGAGTTAATGACAATTCTTCAGTGATACACAGACAGATGTCCCAAATTGTTACAGCAGCTAGATAAAAATACAAATTTCCCTGATTGTAGACATGGGATGTAAACATTTAGTAGAGTATCATACATGCTTGTTATTTAAAAGAGTTTGTCTTACAATAGCACACAGTTTAAGTTCACAAATTCCCCATTCCTTTATTTCATCCTTATGACTAATAAGCTACATATTCTCTCACAACAGTATGAATAATTACTGGACAAATATTTAAAGAATTTCACACTTATTCTAAATGCACTACAAAAAGGCTAATTTATTATGCCTAGTATGCAGAAAGTTGTTATTTATATTTTAATATAAAAAAATAGAGCAAAAAAGAGTGTGAAAAACTATAGCAAGAGACAATGACATTTTAATGGATACAGGCATGCAGCCTTCTGCACTGCAACAGAACAGTGTTGTTTGCTGGGCACTCCTATGCCATTGGCCTTTAGGAAATAAGAATATCTTTTGATCTCTTTCTAGCTCTGACTTTGTGTGACCTTTCACAAGTCACATCAGTAGGATGTGCAGCATCCATAAAAATTAGTAAACTATTGCTTTACTTGTTCTCTTGGGGTTTGTGAGACTTAATTAGTAACTTTTATAAATCTTTTCTAGACTCACAAATGCAAAGTGCTGTAAGGACAAAGTTTTATAGTCACCATTCCTTTGGGAAATGAGTTTCTTGAAGTTATGTGAGATAATTAATCACATTCTGCGGGCTGTGCTGCAGATAAATACACCATTAAAGTAGTCTGTTTTATAATATGAACAGTCCCTGTCCTCACAATTGTGGCAAAAACAGATGTGGTTCTGGGTTTCTGACTCGGCCTTTTCCAGTCCTAATTTGAAAACTTTTAGGATGTTAGAATTTCTTTCTATTTCCCTTTTTGAAAATAATGGTGGTAAATTTTCATACCATTTCTGGAAAACAACACATACTAAATGTTTGGGAAATTATTTCCAGTGTTCCTGACAATTGTCCACAATTGCAAAGAAACTACAATTATCCTTCTCAAAATACTTGGAGTATTCAAGAACTATTTTTACTAAGAAATCTTGTAATTGGAAAAAGATATTTGGCTATAAGTTCTGTTGTACAGGCTGTAACCAATGCTTTAGTCCTACTTCAAGCTGCCTCTCAGCTGGTCATTTACAAATGAGCTGATTTTTATGGTTTTTTGGGTTTTTTTTTTAGCATATAATGGCACCTTTCTTCATCATTTGAAGGAAAAGCACATCAACTCTGAGAATCAGCCTTTTTTAGTGGAGTTATAGTAGGCTGTCTGCTTCTGTGGAATTAATAAAGACACTAAGGCAGTTAAAACAAGTCTATTTCATGGGTCAGATTTTTAAAGTAGAAATAAAAAAAATACACATACACCTCATTCATATTTCCATTCTTCTCATGTCCCTATCTCATTTTTTAAACTTCATGAGTTTTCTTTCTTAAAGTTTGTCTAAATCTCATGATAATTTCCCTTTTCATTCCACTTAGAGAAAACCATCAGATTATGGATATCATTTTGTCCTTTTAACTGTTCTTAGAAAAGTATGTGTTTAGCATACTCAAACTTGCTTGTCAATCTGGATTCTACTGTTTGTTTCTGAGTGGTTGGACAGGTTGTTTCAAGTTTTCAGTTTATCTAAGACCTGTGCTTTGTCGATTTCCATCAATAGTTCATCCAGAATCCTTATGCATGTGAATGCTCTCACTGAGCTCAACCTCAGTCACAGCATCCATTTTCATCTCCCATTTTTTTATCATGCAGACTTTCAGCAAGTACAATTTCTCTGGTAATTAAAGATAGGGTTATATTGCTTATGACTATGTCATGTCTCCTTTTTCACTAGGCAGCACATCCTAGGCAAGGTGTACAATTTATGATTCTGTTCCAACCATGTGACTTCACCAATTTCTGTTATGATAACTAAGCTGTATATTTAATCATTATCATAATCATAGGATGCTGCTGTTTAAATTTCTCGTGTTAATAAATATTTAATTTAATAATATTTAATAATTAACTTGATTCACTATACGCTTTGTTTTCCATCTCTTTGTGATATGAGTAATCCTCTCAACTTTGGTTCACATGCCTTCTTCCAGGTTATATAAAAGGGTAATTATAATCCTATGACCACACTATTCTCAGTTGTCAAGTTCTCAGTTGTCAAGTCAGTGTGGAATCACTTGTTTTTAATCTTCATCAGTCAGCTATAACTCAGCAAGCTTGTGGAACTTCCCCTTGTGATATAGGAAGCTACTTTGGAAAAACCATCATCACAGCTATGCCTTAATCTCCAGGATATCCCTGTCTCTTCTGAAGCCTGGACCCTCAGCTGGGAAAAGTAACCATAATGCTATCTGTGCCTTGAGGATCCAGCTCTAGAGACATCTGTAGTACCTCTGTAGGTGAGAATCATGGAGTAGTTACCTGTGTGAATGAAAAGCCACAGCAGTCTTTTAGTAACAGCTTGGACTTGGTCACACCTATACCAGCTGTGCCTTGCTGACTTGCAACCAGAATACCTGGAATCTCTGGAGATCACTACTATTGGTTGTCAAAGATCAGGACATCCTAAAGGGTCTGGCTGTAAGATAAGGAGTTTTTTATCCAATAACTTACTAATTTGGAAAAGCGTTCCACGGACTTCCAAAATTGTATCCTGACCAAAGACACATTTACATCTAGAAATTTATCTTAACTTCTTTCTAATAGTTCAAACTATAATAAAAAAACATATCTTGATTTTTTTATTAAATATTTATCACTCTTAAATGTTCATTAAAAAAAATAAAGACAGGAGAGTACAAAATCACCTAAACAATGTTAGTATGGTAAAAACCAAACCAAACCAAATTTCACTTATTAGCATGAAGCAGTTCTTATGTACTGAAAAGAGTTTGCATTTCTATTAACATTTATAGAGTGTTCTGCATTGAAGATCTAGATACTGCAAGGGGCCAGCTAGCAGCTCTCTCTGAAGTTTATTCAACATTTATCTCCAACCATAAACCAAATTTTCAGTACCACTCCTCTCAAGTGAAGCTCTATAAAAAGGGAACACTTCTACTCATTATATATACTCACTCTACCAGTAACAAAGAGATAGGTTGTGGAAATTAATTTTGACTTGTAGAAACCATTCACTGCAGAGATTATTGTACTGCAACAAGTTATCTCTGAGGTGAAAATATGCTTTATATTTATAGAATAATAATTAGTGGCCATTTGTACAGCAGGAGAAAACTGTACTCAAGTCAGTCAGTGGTAACAAAAGTAAACTGTGTTTTGTGCTTTATTTACACAATCTTGCTAGATCATTCCCAGCAAGAAATCCCAGTGTCATAGGTATACATTACATTAAAAGGTTGATTTTTTTTTCTTCCAATAATGGTTTTAGAATACTAAAGATTTCAAAATCTTTTACCTCAATCTAGCAAAGAGCTTATCAAATACAAACATCGCAAATCTTGAGGATAGAAGGAAAATAATGAACTATGCAATCTAATTTATAAAGAGTTTATATTTTTAAGAGTTGAAAAGTGATTCTAGCTGTTATATAACCACAGGAAGAATTGTCTCAATTCACTGCACAGAACAAAGGGACTATTACAGAGAGAAATTCTGTGGGCATATGCAAAATCTGTGTGTTCCTATAATTTTGCTTTTTGTTTCTACTAAATATTCATTCATGCATCTCATCCTGGTGAGAGAAACAAGAGAGAAGCAATTCAAAGTATGTTCATCCATCTCCTGCATAATCTTCTTTTCCTTGTTGTCTGCACACATAAATTCTAGCTGAACAAGGATCCACAGACAACTTAAGATGTAGGCATAACATAGAGCTCACCTGTGTTAGGAAACGTCTCAGTCAAAAAGTGGTAGCACAGTTGTTTGCACATTTTGTGCTGATAGATGATATGTTACTGGCATCATAAAGAGTAGCATTTTGATAAGGCTGAACTAGCCAGCCCTTTAAGTAGATAAATTTTTAAAGGAAAGCAGGGTGGTACACCCTTTCTTCCCCAAATTACTTTATAACTGTCATCAGTTCCTGACAACTTCAGTTTACCTTTCAGAATAGCAAGACAAATTATTTTATACAGTTTAAGTTTTTTTGGTAGTTTATCCCCAAATCCGATTTTTTTCAGAACGATATTTTTGAAACAGTACTCCAAAGCAATAAGGCACTAAGTTTAAGAGGTGGGAAAATTTTACTGTGTTCTTCATCATGATATTTCTTTTAATTTGATAATGTTAAATATCAGCAGTAGATGCTGTTTGAATCAGTGCTGAACAGTTTAAGTAATGCTTTACAATTTCAGCATAGCTTTTAAAAATATTGCTGAATATTGTTTGCCTGCCTAAAAACTAACAAATGCTATGGTTATATAGAGTTAGAGAATTTGAAGGGTTTGAAGGGATCTTAAAGATCAGCTAGCTCCAACCCCTGGCTGTGGACAGGGAACCTTCCACTAGGCTGTATTGCCCCATGCAACTGTGAATATTTACAGGAATAGGGCACCCACAAATTCTCTGTGCAACCTGTTTCAGTGTCTCACCAACCTCACAGTAAATAATTTCTTCATAATATCTAATGTGAATCTACCTTCTTTCAGTTTAAAGCTGTTTCTGTTTGGTTTTACTTTAAGATGAGACAGTCATGGCCTTTGCTACACACATGATATGTAGAAAATGCAGACCTGGTGTTCTCTAATCTAATTTATTCAGAGAAAGATTATTAACACAAGTGCCTCATCTTCAGGGAAGCATCACACCTGTTAGATTATAGATTAGATCTGTTAGATATTATAAACCTGTTAGATTATATAAATATTGTCAATATCTGATAGTTTATCCTGCCAAAGGATAAATCTGATTACAAATGAGAGGGACATATTCCAGAATTAATACTATTGTGTAGATTACTTTCCAAATTTTATGAATCTTGATATCAAACATACTAATTTTTCTCCCACGGATCATTTAGGATGTTGTGTTTCATCCAATATTTCATTATTGTCAGGCTTTTACATTAAACATTTCATTTTTATTCTGTTCTATACTTTTAATTGCATAAGTTTTGAATGCTACCTGAAATTTTTAGTTTCCTGTCCCAATAAGGGGGTTGCTCAGAAGGAAACCTTAATTTCATTGAAATTTGAGACTTCCATTCTGTCAGACAAAATAGAATAATAAAATGTAGTTCTAATAATTTATTTAGATGAAATGGGACTTAAAGTTTTCCATATATTTCTTTGCCGAATGCAAGGAAACAAGCTTTTAACTAAACTTTTAATAAACAAGAATTGAAACATGTTTAAAACAATGGAGCTATAAAAGCCAGCTGACAGAGCACAAAGCCTTTTAACATGAGTAAGAAATTCCAGACAGAGGAATAGGCCCATATTTTCAGTGTAAGAGATTCACTGGTACACCTCAATACAGATATCAGGATATAGGAATCTGACTCTGGCAAAGGATGGAGCCATAAACTGTCATCTGCTGAGCAGTGCTGAATCAGCTCTCTCTTGTGAAATGAGACAATAAGCAAGAAATAGATTCCAGGCTTTTATTCATTGGGAAAGACTTAAACTTATTTTTTTACTTTGGGAGCACAAGGACTTCTATCTATCACCTCTGACAGAGGTGCCCTAAACAGAATAGCAGGAAAATTCAGAATGAAGCTATCTCAATTTGTGCTGCTAAAGATACTCCAGGTGCCATATGATATTCTCCTATTGCAGGAGGAATAGTGAAAGAATTTCTTGTTTAGTTGGTGGAGAGGACTTCCACTGTCACAGAAGAGTCCATGTGGAAAGGGGGGAGTACATGGAAAAATTCGGTTCAGGTCTATCTTATAACATTTTTTATTATATCTTTATTTTCCTGGTTTATGTCTGGCTGGTACTGTATCTACCTGAGGCAAGTTTGAATTCTTCCAGCTCAGGCTCCACAGACAGAGAATGCCTTGCTGGGGCATCCTTAGGGGGCTGTGATGTCAGTGGAAAATTTCACTGCTCTGGTTCACAGTGGGGGTTGCTGTGTTTATATCTACTGCCTCAAACTCGAGTTAAAATAATATATAATGGAAAGTACATTCACCCGGAGTCTAAGTCTGGGCAAAGATTGACCTGGGATTATGAGCTTTGTTTTTTTGCCCACAAAGTACTATGAAATAAATGCTGAAATACTTCACATTCCTTACTCTTTTTGAAAATAAACCACAAATTATAATTGCAAGGAGATATGCACGGTGCATGCTGGAATAAACAAAGCAAAGCAACTGCTTTTCAATTCAAAAATTCCTGCTCCTTGCAATGTATTGCACAGATCAAAAATCAATACTGAGAAATGGACTCAGCAAAACAAATTAACTCAGCAAGTGACTTGGACTTGCTCTTCAAACTTTTCTTCTGCTCTTTTTAACCCTTCAAGATATCAGATCACTGCTGCATAAAGGAGCAGGTGTTTTCATGGTTGGTTTGTTTAGATGTTTCAAGACAATTTGATAGGACAGGTTTCACGGTGAATCTCAACATAAAATTTTCCAACTGCATTCTGATTTTTATGATGAAAGATGGCTTTTTTTTCAAATGTAGATTAAAGAATATATGGTACATTAAGAATTTTTCTAAATGTTCATTTAAGTCACAATAATAAAAGTTACATTTTGATCACTCAGGAATGACTCTATATTCCTGGTATATAAATATTAAATTTAAATTCTTATTATATTTTATCTACTTTTTCTTCTCCTTGTCTCTCTCTCTCTTTCTCTATGAAGTACTTTTGATGCTTTTTTCCTGCAATTTACTAAATGATGGCTGCATGCCAAACAGAGTTAGGAAAGTGATCAAACCAATATATCATAATGCAATTTTCTAAGACTGACTGATTCAAATAGACTACTGACTAAGACTGCCAAAAAACAATGAATGTTCAAGATTACTCAGAATGTTAATGTAAATTTTGGTTTGTATCCCTTTAGCATTAATTAAAATTAGAACAGATTCCTTCATCCTCTTTCATCATTACAGCTTAAACAGATTCTGACTGACACTTCAGCTGACTTACTCTCCTTCAAAATTTTTACACATATGCTAGCCTGCCTGGCCACAAGTATAGATGTAATTTTTATTCACATGATTTGCAAGTCTAAATAATGTTGTGGGATAGAAGGAACTGAAAATTCCCTTTACTTTCAAGGACACCTTTTTCTTTCACTCATTCATTATGGACGGGAGAATTTTATCCTTTGTAAAAAGTAAACAGCAGAATACATAATGTAACCAAAATGGTTACAGAAGTAATGAAAATTGAGAATGAAAAAACAGTACTGGTTTTAACATTTAAAACTTAAGATAAATAGATAATACTATTAACTGGGTGTCATTAAGTGCCCTCTATTATATCAAGATATATTTATATTTATTCATATAAATACAAAAATACAATACATTTCCTTTCCAAAATCATCTCCTCAGCAGAACCACATCGCATGATTCCTTGACATGCTGGAGGCAAGAGATCTTTACAGGCTTGAGAGGTGGACCCGTGCAAACCTGAGGAAGTTCAACAGGCCAAGTGCATGGCCTGGCACATGGAATGGGAAAATCACAAACAAAACGCAGGCTGGCTGGAGACTGCATCGGGAGCAGCCCTGCTGAGAAGGACTTGGGGATGTTGGTGCACAAGAAGCTCAGCATGACCCAGCCATGTGCACTCACCCAGAAAGCCAAATGTGTCCTGGGCTGCATCCAAAGCAGTGTGGGCAGCTGGGGAGGGAGGGGATTCTGTCCCTCTGCTCTGCTCTGTGAGACCCCACCTGCAGTGCTGGGTCTAGCTCTGGAGCCACAACATAAAACAGACGTGGCAATGCTGGAGTGCATCCAAGGGAGGGCCACAAATATGATCAGAGGGATGGAGTACCTCTTCTATGAAAACAGGCTGAGAGAATTGGACTTGTTCAGCCTGGATTAGAAAAGGTTCTAGGGAGACCTTATAACACTAACCAGTATCTAAAGGGGGCAACTGGAAATCTAGAGTAGGACTTTTTACAAGAGCACGTAGTGATAGAACAAAGAGTAATGGCTATAAACAGAAAGACCATAGATTTAGATTATATATTAGGAAGAAATATTTTACTTTGAGGGCAGAGAGGCATTGGAACAAGTTGCCCAGAGAAACTGTGGATGCCACATCCCTGGAAATGTTCAAGGCCAGTTTGGATGGGGCTTAGAGCAACCTGGTGTAGTGGCAAGTGTCGCTGCTCATGGCAGGGGTGCTGGAACCAGATGATCTTTAAGATACCTTTCAACACAAACCATTGTATGATTTTATGCTTCTATGTACCAGTTATTACTTCTATGATGGAATTCAACCAATCCATTCTAGAAGAATTCCATATACTATTTATTTCCCAATTAATGTTAGAGTGAAGTTACCCACTAAGAATTTGCGTTTGATTCTGAGGACTTTTCTAGACCAAACTAGATTGCAGCTTCTAGGACTATTCTTATTCATGCTGTTGATTTATAGCCTTTGTAACGTTATCAGACATGAATTTTTATAGAGAAATGCACTATGAAAATATGCCATACACCATCTAATTCTATCGCATTAGTGTCTTCTTTTCTTCTTCTTCTTTGAGAGAACATGACAAGAATGACAATAATATATCTTTAATCCTTATGTCCCTTCTCTCTTGTATCCTTGTGTCCCTTTTCTCTTGTTTGCTACCTCATACCATTTCCCCAAATGGCAGGATAACTGATTGTGAAGCTATAAATTGTCTGTTCTTTCATATAGTTTTATAACAAAAAACCCAAAACAAAACAAAACAAAAATTTAAAACCCAACAAAACAAACACCCACCCCCCCAAAAAACTCCCAAACTTTTGGAAATACAGCTAAAGTTGTAGTTAAGATAAGTCATTCTGTCGTTCTACACTGACCACTGGCAAATACAGTCATTCACTGATTAAATGGGCTGGGAACAAAGCAATGGTCACATGAATTAATAGATACTGAAGTATATGAACCCAGAAAAACTAATTTCTCTTACAAGAATAACATGGCAAGACCTTCACAGATCTTCCTCTCATTTTGTGCAGTTGGATGATTAATGGATTAGGTAGGTTTTTGTGTTTGTGTTCTCTCGTGTCTGGATTCCCAACATAGAAAAATGCCTCCCTGTTTCACATCACCACAATGTTTATTCATTTTCTGAAATTATGAGCAAGTAGAAAGAGGAAAAATAATTTTAAATGAAAATTCTTTATATTTTTACGGATATTTCTCCATTTACAAATTCTCTAGTAATATAAAATTTCTTTCTCTAAAATAAAACAACACACACACACACAAAAAAATTCTTTTGGGTTTTATGATTTTCATTTGAGACACGTTTTTATCTGTAGGTTTTTTGCTTCTAAAGCCTCAATAGAAGTGAATGCAGTTAAGTGAAATCTTCCAGCCTGTAAGTAACAGCTTGGGAAGAACAACAAAACTGCCATTCGCAGAAATAATGGACATATCCCTTCAATTAGCAATGAGATACTTATCCTTATTAGGGACACTGTCTTTTGTAAAGCTTCCCTGCCTTCTCATCTGTTTTCACTACTACAAAGAATGTATCTGAAATTGAAGAATGATCAAAATCTAAGCAGCTGTCAGTTTGCAGATTCTCCAGCCTCTGCATATGTGCTGCCACTCTGCCAAGGCCATGCCTAAATGCCAGTTATAACAAGGAGGACATGCATATTGTGTTACATTAGTTGCTACTAATTTTCCCAATTATTTTGGCTAGCACTATTGATTCTTCCATCAAAATGAACAAATTGGATAGGACAAAACATTGGAAGAATCTCTAATTATAAACACTCTCTAAACAACACCTCCATCAGGCATAATCATGCTCTTATGGCTGTTCAAAATCCCAGCTGAGGGAAAAACATGTATTTTCCTTAAAATTAGTGCCTTATTGTCTACTTGCTAACACTATTTTTAAGGTCTCCAACGTTTGGGATTTTTTTTTTTTGTTTATCACCACTCAAATCCTTAGTTTGAAACTGCAGTTTCCATAGGTACAAATTCCTCCCAGAAATTCTGAAGAAGCTAATGGTGTGATTCTTGGGGCTGTCCTGAGCAGGGCCAGCAGCTGGAGTTGGGTAATCCTTGTGGGTCCCTTCCAACTCAGAATATTCTATGCTTCTGTGAATACCCAAAATCACAGGAAAAAAATATAGAAAATACATATTTATGTTATCCCAATGAATGTGGGGTAAGAATGTGAAATTCAGGATACCTAAGTGTTTTCTTCTCAATTTCTTCTTTTTGTAGTATGCCAGTCCTAGACTGTAAGGTACTTCTGTAAAGTCACCTCTCCCCTGAATACCCACTTCTAGAATTGCAATATACAGCTCAAGCATGGCAGCTGCAATGCTAACTAATGCTTCATATTATTTTCTACATAATATTGGCCTTTTTTTTAGACATTTTGATCATCTGCCCATGTCTTTCAAACAGCATTTTAATAATAGCTTAGTGTTTGGAAATGAATGCAAGAGAAATGAGGGTTTTACAGTTAAAAGAAAGGACCTACAGATCTAGACATATAAGCAATACAGAAAGATGTACATCTGTTGCAATTAAGTGGCAAAAAATACCCTGAGAAAAAATTAGAGTGAAAAATTCACTAGAAAACCATGTATTCCTCAGGTCTCCTTGTGTTAGACAATAATTCTTGATTTTTGACATGAAAAGCCATAATAATCATGACATAGATGAGAATTCAAATATTGATTATATAGATTAAATAGATTTTAAAAGGGAAATTGGGCATCTAGAGTGACTACGACTAGGCTATGTTTTGTAGGCTTTTACATATGTCATCATGAAAATTCGTGAAACTCCTGAATATTCTAAGTTCTTAAGGAGACAAAGATAAACATAGAGACTTTCTTTTAAGAATTTTATTGCAAATTAAATTTGCATTACCAACAGTTTTAATGAAGTGTAATTCCACTCACTACATTACTTTCAGGACTGGGTCTAAGGAGAGATTTCATACAAATATAGAAAATACAATTAGTTTCCTGAAACAAATAAAATGGCCTGTGTGTATTTACATACTTTTTTGCCTAAATCCTTTTAAATGTAGTCCCTAGTAGTGATAGGCAAAGCTTTACTGTTGCTATTGCTATTTGTCCATGTCATTTTTTACAGGTATAGCTCAGGATTTTGGCCAACCTTTTAATATTGGGGTGGCTATCAATTAGAGTCCATGGAAACTGATGTCTGGATGACAAGAGCAAATTTGTCAGTCAGGGTTTGATTCAAAACCCTTCTCTTTTCAGAACATTTTTTTGGTTGGAAACCTATTTTGAAACAATGAGGTTTAATTATCTTCTTAAATGAGCTCAAACTAAAATAAGTAGGTAGAATTCCACCCTTCTTATAATACAGTGTCATAGTGTTTGTGGAGGATGCCATAAACCAAAGATAGGAGCATTAGAAATACTTAGATATTGAAATTCCAAGTATACATGAAGAGCTGCTAAATTCCACCAGTGAACTGTTTCCTCTAAGGACTTTTCATACATGCATTCCAAGTGTCTACTCTCAGAGCGCTCCATCATGAAATGCCCTCTATAAATGTAAATTTACACTTATATCTAGACAATATCAAAGTTATTCCACTGCAGAGTGGCATGCAAAGTAGAGTTAGAAATTAATCACTGTGTATCACAGACAAAGCTCCATGCATGCAAGTAGTTTATTTTGCATAATATGTGTCATTCCAGGAAGAGTTGATTTGTGTACATAAATACAGACACGTATTTGCACACGTCTGCTGGAAATATACATTTATACTGGAAATGACTGAAGAGGTAAGCTATCTACCTACCCCATTTATTTATATATGAAATGCCTTATGGATTTAAAATGAGGTGAAGGGACGCAATACTATGGAATAGCCTAGCCTTGTTTTTTAAGGCTCCAGCTGATTTTCAAGCAGTTAATTGTGGTGGCTGCAAAGGGAAGCCAAATCAACAGAAACACTATTGGTTTTATTTGTGAATGCAGAGAAAACTATTTAAACAAACCTTCTGGAAACAACTTTCCTTTGCTCTCAATCTGTTCCTGCTCTACAGATTCACCCCAAATAATTTCAACCGCTTGATGGACTGTAGAAATGTGCTAACTACATCAAACCAGGGGAAAGAAGAGAAGCAGGATTTAGAGAGAGAGGCATTTCTTACTCAGGCTTAATCCATGGCAACTAAACCTCATCCTTCACATCAAAATCTTCATAAGGGTCACAGGATTTGTATTACAGATTTCAGGGCGAGATGAAAATTGGGAGTTATAGCCCATTAATTGTCCAGTTGTGTGATTACACAGCTCATCACCTCACTTTAGCAAGGAACTGCATTGGGCAGGTCAAGACAAGACCCATGACACGGGTACAAAGCTTTCTCAGCTGTTTTCCTCCCACACCTGGGTTTAGCCTAGACAAAAGCCCTTCTCCTTTGTGGCACAATGCAATTCCCATGTGGGAGACCGAGCCAGGGACACAAAGCACGTGTCAGCCACATCAGCGCTGTCCAGCTGCCACCTGGCTCTCTGTAGGACTGCTAAACAAAGCAACTAATTACAATAGTTCACCTCCTCTTTTGTCTATTGGCTTTAGGAAAAGGCAACTGCAGTATTAAAATGTCAAGATGTTTGTCGTTATTAACAAGGCCAAAAATAGATCTTTTA
This sequence comes from Turdus rufiventris, assembly GCA_013186435.1. NCBI lineage: Eukaryota > Metazoa > Chordata > Aves > Passeriformes > Turdidae > Turdus > Turdus rufiventris. The sequence continues at coordinate 6,134,171 of PYHW01010840.1, forward strand.
AGAATGTGAAAAATGAGGGCAGTAGAATTTAATGGGATCTCTGATGACCTGAAAAAAAAGCCCATTTACAGCTCTTTTGCTGTGTATTACAACAAGGAAAAATAAAGCTAATTTATCTCCAAAACAGCAAATTGCTTTTTAGTAAATGGCTCATGAGGGGGCAATAAAAACATTAGAGAATCTTTGACATGGTAAATAATTAAAGACTGGTCAAAATCTTGATATCAACTCCCCATTGCCTGAAAATTACAAGACCTCAAAGGTACTCCTGCAGGAAAGGAAACGTAGAGTAACACAGGAAATTACTCAAGTGCCAGGTCCAACACAACCACATTAAATATTAAATATTAAATATTAAGTAAGAGCAACCACCAAAAAAAAAAAAAAGGAATTTTACATCATCATCATCATCATCATCATCTAATTTGGCTCTATATCAAGGAGACTTATACATCTTAATGGTTCAAGTGATGAATTCAAATAGTAAAACCAACTGTATAATCATCTAAAAAAGATAGCACAATAATAGGTCATGTATATGAATATAACCTCTTAAATTGACCGATTAAGACATAAAAGATAAAATCACATATCATAATTAAGTATCCTATAAGCCATTCTCTAACAAATACTGAACATTTACACTTTTATTAAAATTAAATTTTAAGACAGTAGGCCCATATAGAAATATTTTTGTTCCACTGAACTGCAATTCCTGAGCAAGAGTAATTTAGATTCACAAAGCACTACGATTATTTTCATTAAAACCACCTCTGTTTTTCATTACTCAAGACCTGTGCTGCTCCAACTCAGTCAAATAAAGTCTCTCTCCCAAATGCAAAAGCAAATTCAAGAGCCAAGTCCTTCATATAAAATGCCAGTATTGTTCCCCTAACTCCACTTATTTTTATTTGGGGTCAGCAAGATTTTAAGGAAATAACACCCCTCAAATCAAAGAAAATCATGCAATTTAAAAATAAGCTAACATGTATTAAGGAAAAACAGCAATGAACTTTCAGAATGTCACTTACCCTGCATTGTAAATGCAAAATAAGATTGGGAGTTATTCCAAAAATCAAATTAGCAGAGTAGAATCGGATCTATGAGGTTCATCTATATCAAAGTGTAACCTCAAAATAATCTTATTACTCCACCCATATCAACCAATGTTTGTTTTCTTTTTTTTTTCAATTTTTATTAACCATTACCCTCAAATTACAACTCATTACACCCACAAGATGCTTAATGTAAATTATAAATAAAGCCAATAATTAACAGACACTACATGAACCTCATAACTTGATAGGACTAGGGGTCATAAACAAGCTGAAACATAAGAAATCTGTGTTGGATACCAAGGAAGAAAGAAATATAAGATTGGTTAAATACTGCAACATGTTTCCCAGGGAGACTGTGGGATGTCTATTATTGGGATTCTTCAGGACTCTGATGGACATAGTCTGGGCTGGGGGTCTTGATATAATTGCCTCTGCTTTGAGCTGGACTAATTGCTCTGCAGAAGTCCCTTTCAATTTCAATTTTTCTATGCTTCTACTATTTTCTTCTGCATGCATTTTCACTGTCAAGCTTTTTAAAAAATGTAAAAGAAATCAACCAACCAGAAAAGAATATATGCTGTAATAAGAAAAAAAATACTTAGTGGCAAAATAACCAAACATCTTTGTCACTCTTGGTACTGTTAGTTGGTCAAACAATGTCAATACTCCAATAATCAAACCACAGAAAAATGCAAAGCACATTGGGTTTGTATTTTGAAAACCACCCTTCTTCATGCTTTCAGTTCTCTGAGAAGCCACAGCTCTATGGAACATGTTTAGCAGTGACCCATGGTAATGACTTAGTGAAGGGAAATTGTTTCTGCAAAGCCATTTTTTGGAAAGGATGAAATTCCGAAGAAAACATATGGTTAGAAAAGATCTGAATTTTGACCCCAAATCCCTCTCTTTCTCTTTTTCTAAGAAATTGTACAAGGTCAGGGAGATAATTAAGACTTTTTTAAGTCATTGCCATTTAAAGTTGAGTGGTGTTTGGTAATATAAGCTTCTGTGCATTAGCTGATTATATTCAGAGGATTTATACAGAGATTTAAACAAATGTGTCAGCTCAACCTGGTAAAATTCCTTTGGCAATAGATCTAGAAAATGCCAGGGTCTGCAACATGAAACTTCACATGTTGTTCTGCTACTGTGTCAAAACATGGGAAAAGTTTTAATATATATTATGAATCAGTACAGCACTGATACAACAGTTATATTGATTTATGCTTTTCATGTACTGTAGGAGGACAAGAAGCATATCATAAGTGGAATTCAAAACAAACTTATTGTTTATTTATCTATGTCCCCAAGAAAATGTTATTTGTGCTATGATGCACATTAATTTTAGAAGTACCTTACAGATTACTGAGGACAGTACAAACTAAAGTCTTCTTTTTTATACAAGCACTGTCAAACAAAACTTTCAAACCTCCTGTTGTGGGTTTTTAAAGGACAACCAGGAATCATTAAGTAGAGAGGGGTTCAATTAAAAATTCAGGCTGTCGTTTCAACTAGGAAGAATGAATTAATTAGAGGCCAAACCATCTGTATTTCTTTGTCAGCAAGAAATTTCTGTGTCATGGATTATGACACTGTATAATACTTACCATTTTAATGTCATCATACTCATACTTTCACCTCTTTTTCATAGGTAATCATGTCATTATGCAGGATGTGAAACACAACATCACCATAAATCATCCACACAAATCTATATAACTCATGAAAAATTTGTGAAACTATTTTTTTACAAGAACGGTCTTGCTGGGGGTACAATTGTTCCACTACAATTGAGACAGCTCAATTCTTATTTTAATGTACTATTGAAAGTTCTTGTCTGTATGTAAAACATGGAGGAAAAAATATACATTTTATTTGAAACTTACCAAAATTAGAAAACATACACAAATACCCTTAAAAACCAAAGCTAAATCATGACACAAATACGCACACAGATACACATTCAAATTCTAGCCAAAAATAATTAATGAGTGATACTGCTTTTTTTTCTTGTAAAAAAGATTGCAGAAAAAAAAGCTGAATTTTAAATATTTGTATTCAGTGGTTAATCTTTTCCATCTATGGATACAGGATTTATTTCCCTTCTTTCTCCTGTTGATTAAAAAAAGGTCCAAAACATCAATACATATTTTTGCCATCTTCACAGGAATAGCCAGGAACAATGTAGATCCATGTGTAAATTGAATTTTTTTCTTCTTTTTGAGCTCTGCTGAACAAGTAGAAAATAAATGTAAATGAGGAAGGAAAGCAGCCAGAGTTCCTCAGGGTTCCACTGGGAGTGTAAAGAACATGTTGTTGGTGATATTTCTGCTGTTGTGTTTAGTGCCAACAAATCTCCATAGAATTTTTTTTTTCAAAACACCAAACTGCTGCAAACCTCAGTTAATGCATTCTGCATAATAGTACTTCTAAATTAATATATGTTTCCTTTTTGCTTTCTCATGCTAAGCACCTAGAGACCCCAAAGCAAGCCAGGGAAAAATAACCACTGCATATATTAGAAAATTCATAACTACAAAGCCCTAGTCCGTAGAATTACTAAGCTTTTTATTATTCTACTTGACTATCAGTACAAGGTATTTTACCGACATTAAAGCCAACAAGTCAAATGGGTAGACTGATTTAATGTTAATACAGGAGTTTTAAGAGCATGTTTTGTGTAGTAATGAGACGGTAAGAAAATGTATGAAAAAGGAGACAGAAGAGAAGAGAGAGAGGGAGAAGGAAATGGTAAAATGTTGCTAACTTAATCTACCACATATATATATTAGGGTCAACCCACAAAATGAAGAAATGTTTTTACTTTTTGCTTGGTGCCTCTCTAATTAGCAAACTTGATGCCTGAGATCTGTTGACTTTTCTAGGAGTAGAAGTTCCTGATGCATAATGAAGAATAAACATCAGGACGACAGGTCTATGGCATGCACACTACTGTCAAGGAAAACAATCCTGACTTCTCGACAAACTTTCTAGTACCTACATTTTTTTAAGCCTTGACTGTCTTGACCTGTTTCAGTACTGATTAACTAATTCACAGATCAACTAAGGTTGGAGGGGACTTCCAGACATCATCTAGTTCAACCCCAATACTAGGAGAAAGGACACAGAGCTGGTTGCACAGGATCTCGTGCAGGAAGCTGTTGAATAGAACCCTCAAAGTCAAAAAGTGTCTCCTTTAGTGTGTACTAATTGTACTGATTGTCTCTTCTTCAGTAAATAAAAGAGCCTGGCTTTATCCTCTTTACACCCTCCTTTCAGGTTCTTGCAACATTGATCACAATGGCCTGGGCATTCTCTTCTCCAGGCTGAACAGGACCAGTCTCAGCCTTTTTCATTGGAGACATACTTCACTTCATGGCCCTTCACTAGACTTCTCTCAGTGTGTCCGTGTCTCTCTTTGCTGTGGAGTCCAGGCTGGACGTAGCACTCCAAGTGTGGCCTCACCAGGGATGACAGAGAAGCTGTGGATGCTCAATCCTTGGAATTGTTCAAAGCCAGGCTGTAGGGGCCCCTGAACTACCTGGTCTAGTGGTAGGTGGTTCTATCCACAGCAGGGGAGTCGCTGTGAAATGATCTTTAAGGTCCATTCCAACCCAAACCATGCTATGATTGTATGGTTTTATGACTCTATGATTTTATCATAATGTGTGGGTCAAGGAAGAGTACACTTATGCTTTTAAGCTCTTTAGTTAATTCCTAAAACTTGTTTGAAGGACTTAATTCCTATAAATATAACCATTTAACTTCTTTTGCTTATTCTGTTGTCACACAGTTGTGCTGCTCACTTTGAGAATTCACACTTACAGAGATGATGTGAAAAGGAATGCAAAAATAACAGAATTAAAATAATAGACCTGGGAAGCAAGGTGAAACACCAGTTGGAAACTATACATCTATCAACATCCCATACTCTGTTTTCCCTAAATATGCAAATAACTATGAAATAACAGTGGGAGTGGCAGTGTGTGTTGTAACACATTGACAAGATAATTTGATTTGCTGCCTTATAAAAGAATAGTGACTTCCGTCCTTGATCTATCCAAATAGTCTTGTGAAACTGGCTGCAGAACCTTGAGATGATGTTATTGTCTTATCTCATAAAACATTGTAAATACCATCGTTATTCCTGAATAAGGGAACATGAATACAATATCTGATAAAAAAAGTACCAAGAGGAAATATAAAGATGTATTCTTTAGCATATGCCTTTTCAACATTTTAATAGTAATTCTAGTTTGGTAGCAATTATCTAAATTCTGTCTGACAGAAATACACTGAACTAATTCTATTCTAATTCCTTTTTCCTTATTAATTTCAAATTAAGCACAAGAAATACTTCCATTGTTTAATCTAGAAAAGAAGTGACAGGCAAGGAGAACACTATTTATCTAATCTTTACAGTGAAATAAAATAAAAGTATCAATGCACTAAATATTCATTGTTATATACTTCCAGATATCAGAATTTGTACTAATTTAAGTATTATGTCACTCTCGTATTGAAATTGGTGAGAAAACTTAAAAAACTGCTCTCAGAGTTTTAATACTTTCATTACATGAAAAAGCATGTATTTAATAACTAAAAATTAGCTAATTTTGAGTAATTGTTTCCATATGCTTGATTTTAAGTACAAAAAGACTGTCCAAAAGAGAGATACATTAAAAAGCATACACTGTGAGAACTACACTGCATTGTAAGAATGCTAGTGAGAATGATTAATAAAGCTTTCAGCCTAAATAATCCTAAAATAATATCTTAAAATAATCTCTCAGGAGTGTTATTCTTGTCTTTGTTTATGATACCTGGTGGACAGACTCCTAATTTTATGTATCTGAATTAAATACCTAGTATAGGAAGTAAAATTATGTCCAGTTATTTCCAAAACTCTTAAATAGAAAGATGATATGTAAAGCAAATATATATATACCAGGTTTACAAAGCAACACATATTTTAGCAGATCTTCATCTTAATTCAAAAGCAAGCACAACCTATCCTATAGATGCCAAAATAATTTATGCAAAGGGCTTTTGTTTGGAAGATTGATTGATTTGTTTGGTTGTCTACAGTTAAACATAAGAGAGGTACAGTTTTGCAATATATCTGCAGAACTTCTTTTAGAAATGAAATCTCTATGTCTATATATATATATCATCTTTATATGCACAGATGAGATAATTAGAATTCTGTAGCTGGCTGATTAACTGAGAATATTCTATTCTAAATCTTTCCTTATCATTCTGAAAAATCTATACTTGCACATGATCTATTTAGCTTTTTAAACTTCTATCCATTATGAATTTAGGCAAGTACCAAAGGACTTACTCTCCAGTCATACTGTAGGGATTTAGTTTCATTATGGAAAGCTAGTTTACTGTTAAGACAGCAGGTGCTACGGTGTTGCAAATTTTGTTTTGACCATTTGGAATGTGTGATACAACAAAATTAATAGGAAAAAAATTCTCATCCCTGGAGTTTTAAGGTTTACTTACCAATTGGGGCAGTGGAAGAGGTGGAAGGATGGGGCAGCAGGAGAGTAAAATTGGTCAGTAAATTTGAGGTTTTTAGAAACTTCAGGAAAAGGCAGAAGAAATTAGATTTGAGTGGTGATTTGTCACAAAACTATCTAATAGTAACACATACCAGTGCATTTGTATAATATATATGGATTTGATTTTATCTTGCCAAAAAAATGAACACTAAATTCCACACAGTAGATGAGACTAAATTCACTTTTTCACCAATAGAGAGCCCTTTCATGAAGTTAATCAGCTCATCCAAGGTATAATGAAGGCACTATTGAAGAACCAGCATCTATTTAACAGTTGTTTTTCTTTCCCTTTTTCCTTTTTTTTTTTTCCTTTTCTTTCTTTTTTAAAGGCAAAAGGAGTACCTGAAATTCATATTCCTGCAAATCGAAGATCAAAGCTATGCTGCTTTACATGCTGCTACAAGAATGCTCTTGTCTCTACATCATCTCAGAGGATTCGGACTCATCTCACACATCCCTGGCTGGGTCTACTTCTTAATTACAGAAATGCTCTTTGGGCCTGGTTGAGGGAATACAGAGACCAGGACAGTTATTGCCTTATCTCAGATTATTTGATTAGTATGTCAATTGCAGGAGCAATGGGTCAAAATTCTCTAACTTTTTTAGAAGTCCAAATAAAACCCTTTCTGACATTTATTAATCTGTGACATTTTAATGTTTCCTAAGAAGCACTTGGAGATATCTTGAAATAGGTTATACCAACATCTCTAAGCAGTCTAAGCAGCACAATGTCTCATTTTCTGAGTCTTACTACTTCATACTTCAACATAGTCCCTGAAATTTACTTTTTCAGTTTGGAGCAAGAATTGAAGGAATATTAACTTGCTGTTAGGAGAACGTGGTGCAGCATGTGAGGGGCATACAGAAATAGCTCTGCTTGCAAATACTAAAAATTGCATGGTGGAGATTTTTTTTAGCAACTAATACCTCATATGCCCAAGGGGTCCCTGAATTTTCTTTATGAAATAAAACATGAAGGAATTGTGTAGGCAAAACACAAAAATGATTAAAACACAAAAATGTTTATGTACATAAATCAATAAATCCCATTAAAGCAATCCCTATTTGCCTTTTGGCGTGTTTGACACCATTAAGATGAAGCTGTTAATCTATTAATTCCATCAATATTTAATACAATGAGATTATAAATAAGAGGGAGTAATTGTGAACTAATTTATAGCAATCTTTTTCTTCTGGTACAATAATATGATGTAATGCAAAGCCTGACATTATTTCGCTATATTGTTACATCAAGAACATAGGGGCTTGTTTGCTTAGCTAGCGTATGGTCTTTAGGATTAATCATCTGTAAGTGCACACACTTGGAATTCATAATAAAAGCTTAAAAGCAAATTTAAGTATTTATATATTTGCAATTTAAATTTGGGAAAGAGGAAAATTACCAGTATCATTGCCAGCTATGATCATGTCACACTGAACACAAGAACAAAACAACTTCTACACTAACAAAAATATCTCTGCAAGGAATAGAACACATTCTCTGTGTTCAATTGAAAGAACTTCTAAAATTATGTCCAAGAAGTTCCCAGAACACAGACTCTTAAAACCTGCCAATCCTATTACAGTGTTGCAGTAACTTGGGCAGACAACATAATGTGCTACAGATATGCTTTTGAAAGCAGAGCAAAGGCAAGTTTCAAGATTCCCAAACAGAAGTGAACTTATTAATTGCTAATTTTTTTGCACTGGTTACTCTTAGACAAATTAAGCAAATGCTAAACAAATTTACTTTCAAATTAATTAAGAGAATCTTGTGATCAGAGCCTTGGAAACAGTTTTGATGAATTTTTCTGCAGATACATTAATATTCTTTGTGGATTTAGAAACAGGACATAGATCTATTTTTAATCCTTTACATTTATTGCGTGCCAAAAAATCTTCATTAAAGCATGCTGGGACTAGAGCTAAGACTTTTTATTTTACAATTTCCCATTTCTTAAACAGCAAGAAAATGGCAAAACCACTGTGATTAATTCTATCTTTAGTAAGACTCTTCTCCCTTGAGCTGGTCAGATAAATTGCTGAAATCTTTATATTTTTTATACAGGAAAATAGTATGTCCATTTGATACCTCCAAACATTTTAGGAATTTTGAGCTTCTCAGAATATTATTCAGCACTGTTTACACAGTGTAATGAAATAATGTAACACTTCCCCATATGAGCTTTAAGAAAACTGACGAAAATGTGTGAGTATAAGAGTGAAAGAAGAAATTTATTTAAGCGTTCATGAGAACAGATATGATAAAAATGTTCCAGGAAGACTCAGGCTGTAAATCAGAAGCCTTTCTAGAAAGGCATGTGCTTTCACTCTATTTGGAAGATTAATTAGTATTTTTAAATGAACTTTTTCACTGACATGAGTAATGTAAAAATGAGGTTAATTAAGAAAAGTTCATTGCAGAACTCTATAATTTATGACAAAATATACCTTATCAGAATGGAAACCCAATAATTTCTCCTTTGTAAGTGTTGTTAAGAATTAGAAATATTTTAAATAATAATGTTCTCAAGTCTTACATAAAAATGTAATTAATTTAATATTTTTAAAAGTTTTTTGCTTGTCATAAAAATTCTTATTACAGTTATTTTAAAACCTTACCAACAAATATAAGGGCAACTAACCAAAAGAAGCATAAAAGTAAAAAATGCCTCATGACTTCCTTGGAAATGGTATTGAATTGAATAATTATTTTTTCTCATATATCACACAATTAAAACGTTAATTTTTTGCTTTAGATCTACTTAAGTTTTCTTATAGTAGGCATATCTACTATGCTGCCAGACTGCACTACAGTGCTCATTTTTCTGTGCAGGTTGGGAGACATGTCAACATACAGCCTGAACTATATAAAGAGAATATAAATTGTAGGCATTGTTTAAGGCCATACAAACAGAACAGAGAAGACCAAGAGAGTTTTAGAGAAAGTTTATTTTCTTTTCTTTTAGTTTTTAGCAAACTTATATTCTCATTCCTAAGTCTAATCAAATGGGAAATTTTGAAATGCAAAGGAACACACTTAGGATAGCTTGCCTAACCCAGTATTTGATATTTATTTTGACATCCTTAAAAGTGCACAATCTTAAACAATTATGATGCAAACATCAAAGAGGACAGTTGAAGTCTAGAAGAACAAAGTGATCAACTTCTAGATTTTTGTTTGCCATGCACTGTCTCCTATTAAATAAGGCAATCCAGTTGTAAACAGTCTATATCAAGAGTTATATAAACTAAATCATGTGTTAAGGTGACTAGGCCTCATTTCACCCAATGAGTCAAATCAGTGGTGAAAGTTATGTAAAGAGAGATCTACAATGCTTTTTTGTTCTTTTCACTATGTCCATTCTTGCCTGAGTTGCCCAATTTGCACATTATTTCTGATCATTTTCCATAGTTATGGATGTTAAAGTCATTAAAATGATACATCATTGTTACAAAGTAATGGCCCAGTAAATGGAAAAATAAAAATTCATTTCTTTAAAAAATTCTATCTAAAATGGCCATCAAACAATATGAATTAGCAAAGAAAAAATATATTAAAAACAGAAAAATATGCTACTTTGAGTTACAAGTAAATTATAGGCACAAGTGTAAACTCTACAAAATTGTAATCTTTCATGTAATTCCTGGTGGGTAAGGTCACCAAATCAGAGTGCATTTATTTTTCTGCAGATGTAATCATTTCACTCCCCACTTTCTGCACATCTCTGACATACGTAGATTTAGAACAGATCACCACAAACCTGACTTTATAATATCTTAGCAATAAATTAGCTATGTGGCAAAAAAGCATTCATTTCTGAATTAGACCATTTAAACATATTTTAATTCTACTTTTGTGTGTGTGTATGTTTTACATTCTAAATTAATTTTTGTGAGGTTTTCAATTTTTAACCTTTTGAACAGAATAGAGCTTCAATGACAAGTAAAAAATAGTTGGAGAATAATGTAGGCCAAGCAACTCATTTAAGAGTAGTTTTCATGAGGCTTAGAGAAAAGCAGCATCTCTAGAGAGGGATTCAGAACTTCTAAGTTACACTGTGCTAATGTCAGAAAATATTTATGAACATGCTCATCTTCTTCTTCTAAAATGGCTGACTCTGTGATCCATTGTTCTTTTTTAATCACTTTAAAATCAATAGTAAATTTCAGTGATCCACATCCTCTTGCGGATGATGGAATTATGTTCTTTTTTTACCTTACTCGTTTAAATCACAGGCTTAGTCAGAATGCCTGTCTTCAAATTTCTTCCTGGACAAAATGAGAGAACTATCATTCACAGTGTTACAGGGAGTTTAAATACTATCACTTGCAATTCTGTGCTGAGCAGAGATGATACTCCTAATGGCTGTGTGGTGAGCCATAGCAAACCACCTACAGCTTTACACTGAGCTAAATTGACACTGTGTATAGTGCCATGACTACAACACCGCCTTTTCACAGTTGCACACCATATTAAGGGCAAGCACAGGCCATGGTGCACTCACCACAGGGTCACACTTCAGTGAACATCAATGGTATAGGAACACTTTAACCACTGAGCTCACTGTATTAGCTGTAGGGATGCTAAGATTAAAACATAAAAAAACTACACCACCTCCTCACTCCCCCAGTACACAGACAAATTTAAATCAAAAACAGCTCTCATGGAGAATTTAACAGAATACTAGAAAAAGCCTTTCTACTTGAGTAACCAACATTAAGGTGGATAAATCCAAAGAAGTAAGTTAAAACCCTGCTGAATTGGTCTCAGTACATAGCACACCTAGCCATGTTGAATAACAGCCAAAATTGCAGGATATGTTCTTCACTATTATAACATTTTCACACTACTGCACTTAATAGGGAAAAACCTCCTTGTCAAAGCAGTCCACTGAGCAAAGCATTCTCAGTGCTGTATGGAGCTCGATAAACCTCCTCCCACCATCTTATCCCAGAGCAGTGTGTGCATATATCCTGATTTCTGGCAGGAGAGAGACTTATTTTTCACACTTTATTTTCATCCAGTTTGGGGAAGAGATTTAGCTACAGCACAGTTAGGAAGTTGCTGTCACTGAACTGCTAGCACCAATTCAAAGAAAGGCAGTAGAGAGTTGACAAGTGCATCTTTAATCGAGAACAGCCAGGGGTTCCCCCATAGCCACCTACGTTCATCAGCTCCCGTAGCTGTGAAGAGTGTTTATTCATTATTGGATATGTGACCCCTCCACATCAGCCAGTTTGCCTCCCATGTAGAGAAATGGAGAAATTTTACTCTTACATAATTTAGTAATTTTTCCAAATAACAATGATGTTCTCAACACAGGTGGATGATTACTTTTTTGGGGGTGACTCCAAAAAGTTGCTGTGTTTTCAAGCAGTAAGAAAAAATTTAATGTAATCAACTGATAAAAAAATAAATAGAATAATAAACACATAAGTTTGTTTGGGTTTTTTTGCATATGAAGACTTCAGTTATGATACAGACAACAAGTATTAACTTCACATTGGCTAAAATTGCTCTGAGTTTACCTACTGTTGTTACTGCAATGTGGTAAGTCTGAAAGAAAAAGGTAGCACCTACACCTAGGGAGCAAAGGAAAACATTTGCAAGGAGGCAGGTTATCTTACGTGTTGCCTTCTAACAAAGATAATTATGATATGTAGAGTAGCTAAGGAATCTAGCTGTGGGAAGAAAATCATATCATTGCTGAAATTTTATAACCTTAATAAGTACATGACTTTTCATTCAAACACAGCAGTGAGTTTATCTCTTTGGATCATTTCTGAAGGTGTTTTATACACATTCTATCTTTTATTCTCTAAATTTATTCCTACTATGGTAGCAATTATTTTATCTGATGTCATTTGCTATAATAATCTTTTGCATTTGAAAGAGCAAGGAGTTTTCATTTACCCCAAAAGTGGAGCCTGTGGTTTGTCAGTCCAATCTTGTGTTGCCATTAAGTATATTTGAACATGCTAGGTAAAACCATAAGAGACTATTATGCACACTTGGCAACATACCAGTTGAAGAATCCTGACTGAAAATTTTAACCAAATAAAAGTTAACTCTGGAAGTCTTAAGGACACAGAGATTTTTTGCAATAATATATTTGCTACTCAATGCTGGAATTGAGCAGTGAGAAATAAATACAGAACACCCCTTTGCAGGTATTTTTGGTTGTTGCTCCCCCTAACATCATGACATACAGTGTAGTATTTTGCTCAGTTTATTCCTGCAAAAGTTATCAGCAATTTAAGATTTTTTTTACTACTGTATTATATTTCTATAGATAGGAGGCAACCTGCAAGTTAGATTCTTTCAGAAGATATGATCTTGGTATTCTTTAGGGTCAAAAGCACTAGGGGCTACTTCTTGGAATAAGGCTGGAGATGAGCCAACAATTCAGTTTTTATTCAATCTTGTTAATGTGGTTGTAGGGCAGCAAAGCAAGAAAAGTTCCTGAACACATCTATCCTGATAATTTGGTAGCACATTGAGAAACTTCTGAGCAGCTCTATGAAAGTGAACAATAGAGAGCATGCCCTCAATGAACACCCAGGGGGCATGAAGAAAGTGTATGGGGGGAAAACAGGGATTAATGCAACTCAAAATTATTTAGAGAGTGACCCAGTCTTACTATCTTTCAGCACAGGTAAATGCACACACACACACAAACACCCATATTCACTTGCATCCACCACAGAATTTCTATTAGAAACATCATAAAACCTTTAAAGTTATTTAATTTTGCTTTCCAACTTGAAGCATTGTCATATCTGCCAGGTCTCCTAGTAGACCTCTTGCAATATTGGCTTAACCTCATTATGGAAAAACTAATATCTCATTTCAAAGCTGAATTTGTCATAATTTCCAAGGTTTCACTGCCTTTTAATTTCATTTCTATTAGAAAAAGCCAGGTCAGTGCTTAAGAAACATTGTGCTAACTACTAATGACTTTTTGAAATGAAGTTAATAACTTATTAAGTATTTGTGATATTTTTACTTCTGCTTGGAAACTAAATTATTCTCTATTATGAGCTAACTACTCCTTGCATATGTCTGGCACTGGAAGTAAGGGATAAAAGGCTCAGTTGCCTGTTAAGACTAAGTATTACTCTTTTTATTACTTCTGATCATGAGAAATGGTCATCTAGATGCACACTTAATGAAAATTATAATTACTTTTGCCAGCAAATAAATTGCAAATATTCCTACAAAAGCCTTATCACTGTTGAAATGTGTTGCATAACATCTGAAATCCCTGTAGTATGAATGACAATAACAGAGATTCCTGGGGATGAGGACTTCTGGTGATTTGTGGCACACTGCAGTGTTTGGAAAAGTATGACATGGAATATCTGGGAAAAGTCATAAGAACTATTTTCAACAACTTGTTGGCCAGCAGTAGGAAACTGATTTTATAAATTAAACATAGAAAAATGTAAAAATGAAAAGCAACCCAGACATGCACACAAGAAGCAGATTTTATCCTAAAAATATTTTCTTAAGTACACACTTAGTGCCTTTTTTCATGCCTACAGCTTTTCCCATCCTTAACACTCCTGATTACATAACATTATGCAACATCAAGATTTAGCAGAAAAGTGCTTTACTCCCTGATTCAACTAAGCACTGGAGAGTTCCTGGAGAGAGTACAGTAATTTCACGACCATAACGCGCACCTGACTATAAGGCGCACCTGCC
>PYHW01010840.1:6149546-6160637 GCA_013186435.1 Turdus rufiventris
CCCTGCCTCCACCTGGCAGCCATGGCCCTGCCGGCTCCCCCGCGGCTCACAGCTCTCACTTCCGGGAAGGCAAATTTTCCGAACTTTGGCCGTCAGATAAGGTGCACCGGACTATAAGGCGCACTTCCGGGCTTGGGGGAAAGTTTTAGTCAAAAGGGTGCGCCTTATAGTCGTGAAATTACTGTATGTGGACAACAATCTGCCTTGGTTTTCAGTGTTGTGGCTGTTTTCTTGTCTTGCACCCTTTGCAAAGGCAGCACTTCAGGATGAACAGTAGAAGGTTTAAGTGTTATCTCATTTTCCATTTTTGTTCAGAAATCTGTGAACAGGAAAGTCCCCAGGTACTAGTACTTATCTAGAGCTCTGTCTCCAGGGTTTTATGCTCAGCTATCAAAGGTGACAAATTTGCATGGTATTTCCTTTACTGTCATCAGTGCAGGGCCAGGAGTTGGGATCAGGGTACCAAGGGTAACTGTGCAGATTTATCAGTGATATACACTGGTCATGCATGTGTTCATCATTCATTGGGCAGAGAAGCAACATTTCACATGCTGTCCACTGAATTGGGAAGGACATTGTATAAAAAATGGAAGAATAAAACCAAGAAATAGTCCTGGCACTCAGAGTGGTGTGCATATTTATATGGTTTGGTTAATGAATTTGTGAACCTTGGGTAAGAATTTTAATCCTCGCCATGGCTGCTGTAATTCTGAAAGTTACATATTGAGCAGGTTTGAGATGTGTTTTGGAAGCTGATAAGTACAAATGATATATACAATTCCTAAAAGCGTCCAAGTAACCAGATGGAGAGGAATGGGCATGATAAAAAATGGGAAGCACCTCAGATGCATGCCAGCTGTAGGTCAAAACCATACAGGACACTTGCATTTGTTTGTGCTCTCTTACTTAAGAGCATTTTTGTAAATCTTCATTCCTATTACGTTCTAGCAAACAGCTGTTCAGAAAAAGTCGTGCTGGTTCTAACTTTGAACACCATATTTAGTGATATAGAGAAAAACCCCAGTGTCCAGGCAGTTCTTACTTGCTAGTAAGAATGTTTTATGTGAAAAGGCGTGATCAGTACATAGAGATGGGTTTTAAGGACAAATGTTTACCCACCCGGTGCTATGAACTGTGACTGCTGGGTCTCAGAGGCACTGCCTCTATCTTTTGAAGTCTTGCTACTTTCATTATACCCATAATTTTATTGATGCTATGAATCATAGAGTTTTACAGAGAAAATGAGTCTCACTTTGACCCGATTAACATGCAGAAGGTAATACTACAGAAGCAGATAAATGGGCTGGGGACAAAAAGGCATACAGAATATGTGTTAGATTAAAATAGAATTAGAACTCTATAAATACTATTCACTCTATTATGCAACCTTTAGCATATATTTAAATTTGAAACATCTTGTAACAGGCAGCAATAATTATTAAAGGAATGACTGGAGTCCTACTCTCAAGCTAGCTTTTTCAACTGTCTTACATCTGCAAATAAAACCCACTATCTTAATTTTCTATAAATCATGAGATGATAATCTGATGTCATTTTTCTCTGTTATAAAAATACTTCACTTTCTGAAACAAGAAGAGACATACCTGTTTGTCTCATGACAGGGTCAGGGGGTGCCGTTTTAAAGAAAAACCTTTCAGTAATATACAATTCCAACTTCTCTGAGAAATCAGCACAAGAAAACTTTAACAAGTCTAGACAAAGAAAAGGTTCTCTTCTTAGCTGTTCCTAGTGTGAACCAAAAATAAATAGCTTTTACTACACATAAAAGCAGACTGTGAAGTGATTATGGGGAGCCAGGACAATAAGGCCCTGGGAATATATACCCAGAATAATTCTGATGAACTTGGATTAAATTTAAACTGAACATCTTTGTACTTTGTGTATTACTGTAACCAAATCAGATTTTATCTGAATTTCATATTTACAGTTTTCCCCATGGCAATCTGTTCCTATGCAGTTTGCTGTCTTTCTCTTTTGGAAACCATCATAGGAGGAAGAAGAAGAAAATAAAAAAAATCCCCCCGAACCCTCCAAAAATCGACATTTTTTCTGTCAGTTCAGTAGTGAGCCAATTCCTAGGTCAGAAACAACAGCTTAATTATTCTTCAACATTGGTTTGGCTTAAATGGCAGTACTACACATATGAAGGAACAAGTCAGTGTTGAGATCTTATTTTCATCTTCTACTTTTAAATATTTCATAAAATTGAAGTTTTTGACAATTTAAATGTATAACTGTGAGCTGTACTTCCTGACTACCTTTGCCTTAAACCAAAGTATGAGACATTATTTAGTCCTCATTCAGAAAATAATACATTATTTCTTCCTTTAAATATTGTTTCCATATAGCTTAAGCAAGCTTTCATACATTCACTTCATATATTTGAGTATAAACACAACCCAAAATGACGGGATCAGTTTTAAGATAAAAATTATATAAAAATGGGATCAACACAAATTAGAGAGGTCATCCCTTCTTTTGGATTCTTTCCCTCACCACTGCAAAATAAATACAAACGTGTAGTACTCTCGTCCAAACACTGCCGGCTGCTAGGAGTGATCCCATGATATGATGATTTAATGGATAAGCACTGAATTTTAACACAGCCTAGAAGAACAGAAATTGAATAAACTATCTTCATGTAGCACCATCAATATCTATTGCTCTGTTGTTAACAGTGCATTCAGGCATCAAACTTACTAGGCTACCTTGAATTGCATCAGCTCTAGGAATGAACTATTTGCAGTTGCAAACATATTTTAATGAGTGCTGTAATATAAAAACATCTCCAAATGCAGTATGATGTGATCAAATATTATACTTACGGAGACAGTAAATTGCTAGTTATAATGATGATCTTATTTTAATAACTTTAAATCCAATTCAGTTATATTTAGTTAATTTCAACTCATATAGCACTAAATTTAACAATGAATAATTATTACTGCACACAAAGTAATTTGAAAAGTTCTCTGTGCGTGTGAAAAATGCATGTTATCACTTTATATTCAACAAGATGTGAAAACAAGCACTGCAGTTAAAATTATTTTTTACAGAAATTAAATCTACAGCATTAATATGGAATAACCCTAAAGGAATCACAAATCAGAATGAAATTTAGAAAAGGAATGATTTAGAAACCATCAGATTTGAGTAACAAATTAACAGATGAGAGGAATAGTCAGTTTTAAATATGATGCTGAATGACTGGCAAGAGTTTTCAGGGTATAACATTGCTTAAATAAAATTCTTCTGTAAATATTGTCTTTCAGTTTAACTTCCCAAGTAGTTACACATTGTAATTCTATATTAGAATTAGTCACTGCTAATGCTTTTAAATCTTTGCAAGATGTTGTTTGAATGTACGTGCCTAAACATTGCCTAGAGCAAAGAGCTGAAGCTCGTTCCTGTATATCCAATTTTAGGATACAGAATTGCCAGCATATGAAATGTGTCTCTAATTGTGAAGCATATGAATGTGTTGTACAGAGTCAGGCAAATCTATTTGGAGCAAACTCTACAGGTATTTTCTGTAACAGCAATTCAGAGTAAGGATATATTAGCTGTGTGAAACCAACTGTATGCTCAGGTACATTGGTTTCACAGATAAAAACCTTCTGCCAGATGTTGATATTTAACTCAAAGATTTCAAGGTAAAAGAATTAATTCTTGAAGAAATAATATATTTAAATTTCCGACATCCTTCTGCATTTTCTCAAATCAAATTTCTTGCAATTTGTAGCAATAAAAATACAAATTTTAATTTAAAAAAAATTAAACTACAATAATAGAACCACCAAAATACAAATATTTACAATACAAACTAAAATTTACAATGTGGCTGACAATTCAGCACAAACAAAAATTTCCCTCTCCAAAATCAGTGGACATAGATAATGAAAGATAATGAAGAAGCCTGTACGTTGACATCCATGGTCACTTTCCATTATTAAATTCCCGTGTCAAATATAATTTTATTTTTACTAATCAAGATGTTTTATTTCACTGACTTTTGAATTTTTCTTGTGATGACACAAACCAAATTAATTTTGGAACAATTTGGGAAAATAATAGCTTAGTAACTGTTGAGATGCAACAATCATGTCTTAATACAAGGACAGCACATGTTACTATCTTAATCTAAATTTTTTAAGTTTCACCACTCAGTGTAGAGGCCCAGAGAAGGTGACTAGTCACATTCCACCCCATCCTTAGGCTCCACTATGGTCTGAGAAATGCTCATTAGGCTTTGGCCTTGAAGAAGTGAGTGCACCCTTTCTTCCTTTTCTTTTTCCTCTTTCTTGTCCTCCCTTTTCCTCTTTTCCTTTCTTAAATTAATCTCCCCATTTTTAATGAACCTCTTTAATTTCTCTTTTCCCTTCCATCCTGCCCCCTTACCCAAGACCCACTGCCATGTGTTTAATCTCTCTTTTCCATCAACTGTACACTTTTATCTGAACCCCACTGCCATGTGCCTACATATCAGGTCAGGGACTAACATGCCAATTTTCATGTCAAATGCATAATCTACCAATAATACTCTATGCTTCTTTGCAGACCCTCTGACTTTTCTGAATCTTAAGTACTTCCTTCCTCTAGTTTTTGTAGTGATGTTGATACTCTTTCATGTCTTCCTATTTCTGTTTGCAGTTAAGAGCCTCAAAATGACAAGCAAAGTTTTCTTGTTTTTTGTTTTGATTTACCTGAAAGACAGCCAGTGAGTGACAGAAACAGCAAGAGTTTCCATGACAACCACATCCTTGGTCACAAAGGTCCTTCCGTCCCTCTTTGTGCAGTTGTTAGCAACGTTGACGTTTCTTAATTAAAGCTTAGCCTAGTGGGACAAAGACAGATCTGTTAGGAAAATTAAAAATACCTCTCAATAATATGACAAACAATTCAAGAGACAAAGCTGCTCCTAATGCAATTAAAAGTCTAGTTCCAAAGGTCTCTGCATATTCAGGAAGAGGTATCCTGACATACTCAGAGGGATCTTGCTCCAGTAGTTAGCAGTGTTAATAGCTCAAGTGTCTGTGGCAGTTCTCAGCATATATGTATATCTATTTACATGGATATCACCTTAACACTGCATGTGTCTTGAAGGTTTAAATTTCCAAAAAGCAAAGATTAGAAGATAGTACACGTATCTTTCACAGCAAACACTTTCAAAGCACATAGCCTGACGTGTTCTTTTTTCCTGAAAGAAGTATGTTGATTTTTGGTATAAAGTGTTCCAAAAAACACATGTGAAAGCGGACAGTGAGGTGGAGTGAGCCTTGGCTGGAGGGCAGAGATCAGAGGGCTGTGACCAGTGGTGCAGAGCCTAGTTAGAGCCTGTAGCTTGCAATGTTCCCCAGGGATCAGTACTGGGTCTAGTTGTGTTCAACTTATTAATCGGTGACCCTGGCTGAATGTAACTCTCAGGAGGTCTGCTGATTATACAGAGCTGGGCTGAAATCTCAAATGTCTGCACAGCCCTCCAGAAGGGCCTCAACAGGCTGGAGAGATGGGCAGAGAGGACCTGTCTGAAGGTCAACAAGGGCAAATGCAGAGCCCTGCACCTGGGCAGGATCTGACCTGCTGGAAAGCTGCTCTGTGGAGAGGAGCCACCAGGTGGCTGGTGGACAACAAGCTGTCCCTGAGCCAGCAGTGTCCTTGTGGCCAAGAAGGCAAATGGGATCCTGGGGTGCACTAGGAAGAGCATTTCCAGCAGGTCAAGGGAGGGCTGCCCCTCTGCCCAGCCCTGGTGAGGCACATCTGGAATGCTGTGTCCAGCTCTGGGCTCCCCAGTTCAAGAAGTCAAGCAAGAACTACAGAGGGTTCAGCTGAAGGCAGTGAAGATGATGAGGGGGCTGAAGCTTCTGTCTCGTGAGGGAAGGCTGAGTGAGGTGGCAGAGCACTGGAACAGGCATCTCACAGAGGTGGTAGAATCTCCTTCTCTGGAGATATTCAAGACCGTCCTGGACACAATCCCGTGTTCCAGGTGAATCTGCTTTGGAAAAAGCTTTGGAATAAATATCTGCGTACTTCCCTCTCAACTCTAACCATTATGTGATTTTTTCCTGAAAGTAATGTGTTGGAATATTTAATATAATTTTTTTTAATGTTTTAGGAACATCCAGGCATTTTTACTACTCGCAAACGGGATTGAAATAGATTCCAGTTTCTTCTACTGTACTGTAGAAGAAGTAGTACTGCACTACTTTACATTGGTAATGTACCAATACATTTGAAACAATCAACATTTTTACAGAATATATTATTCACACTCATCTCCTACTATTCCCCAGATTTTTGTTTCCTATCTCTCCCATGACATGAACATAAATTTTGGCACACTTTATCTTTGATCACTGCCTTCTTAACTCTCACCTTAACAATGGAACCACATTGGAATTCAAGAAATTTTGCATTCAAATATCTGAAAAGTCAGTCCAAAATATGAGAAGATTTAGCTGGTTTAGTATGGAAATATGTATGCTTCTGGTCTTGACTTGAAAAGCATCGAGTTGAAAACATAAAGCTAATTTCCTACTTTTACTAAGTCATATTTATTCGGGAGGCTCTTATTGGAGCCCAAGGAATCTTCAATCAGTATAGTCTGTGATTTATAACTATGAGAGCAATGGCATGTGACATAATTATGAGACAAAGGAGAATTTCCTCTGTTCCCCTATCAAACTGTTTTTGGGGATAATATGACTCCTTCAGATAATAACCAGCTTAGTTACATTCCATATTTTCTGCTTTGGGGGTCCTATTCTTAGTGTTAGAACCCTCACAGTAAGAGAACAGGGGCAAAGCTCTATACACTTGCCAAATATAAAAATATAAATCATAATGTAAGAGTAGGTTCCTGTTGGATTTTTCAATTTCAACTGCTCTCTGAGCATCTGTAGTTGTAACCAGTTTTGACAGTCTTTCCATCATATCTGGAGAGACACGCTGTGTGAGCACAAGATGACATCTCTTTATTTTGCTTGTGGTTATTCCGCAACAATACAAAGGTGTAGCTTGTCAGCTTTCATTTAAACAGCACAGCAGATATGCTTTTCAACATAGATAAAAAAATCCCATTTAGGATTTTTACTTCCTTTCAGGTACTCAGACCAGGGAAACTTAATATTGGATGTACACACAGGTATAAGCAGCCCTGAAAGAGAACACAACAATCTGGTAGACAAGTGACTTTCCACATAGAGCTTGTAACTCATCTAAACCTCCACAGGAAACATCCTCAATTGATTATTAATGTCTTCTGCCTTTGTTTTTCACTTCAGTGATAATCTACTTTTCAGTCATCGTGTTCCTTTGGTTAGTGAATTATCTCATTCAGCATTCTTTACTGGCCAGGCCTTTGGGAAATAAGTATTTTCATTAAAATTTAAATTTTTCCCTTATGGCCATATCTGTTAAAGTAAAGCAGAGATTTCTCCCCCTGCCCCAAATTTATTACATTTTCTTCTTCTTCTTTTCTTCAATTCTTGTCAGCTACTTTTATAACAGTGCAACACAGAAATTATTTTAGCTTGGCAATTTTTCTCTTACATGAACATGGAAAAATATACTAAATTTTCCAGCATTACAGTGCCAGATTGTTGCTCTATTTRTTTCTAGGTAGTACTGTGCCTATTGGATTAGACTGTTAAAAAAAATAACAAAGGTTATGATTGGTAGAACAGAAACAGGAAGGAATAACTGGAGACAAACAGTGGGAGCATCCAAATAAAATATGGACTTATACATATTTCTCTTTGCATTCTGGAAATATGATGGTTTTAAACTCACTCAGAAATCTTGAAACATGATGATTTTAAATTTTCTGTGAAAAAAAAATATATTTTTTTATAATGTGTCATTGGTGACAACAGATTATGTCAGATAAGGAACCCATAAGTGAAGAGCTGTAACAACTTTTATGTGACAACCCTAGGTAGCCTGTACTTATCAACATAATATATACTTCAGATCTCTTACACAGGAATATGGAAATTTAAAACCAGGGCACTATGACAGGGAGATTATCTAATTTAAGTCATGGATGTTTGACATTGGCCTTCCTTCTTGGATATTTGCTGTATAAATACGTTGGCTGATCTCAGTAGAAGAATTGCCAGCAAAACAAGCAAGGGCCAAATATGCCACTTCATAGCTTTTAAAAAATCTACTTAGAAAGTTTGATTATTGTCATAATGAAAGGATTTTTCATCACTATTTTGTCTAAATTTCTTGTTTCTTCAAGGATAATTGGCTCAAAATTTACTGAACATATGGATAAATGAAATGTGTAGAAACATAATGGGGTTACTGAACATCTCAGGGTTGGGGAGCACCATTCATGCAGACTGAGCAAGTCATTGATACTGCATGTACAGGGCTGCCACGTGGCATGTGGGATAATGACAAAGGTGCTTTTTAGGAAATAATATGGGCAAGAGGCTGAAAATGCTCTATTTAATAAATATAGGCAGATAGTCTAATTTCTGTTCAAGATTTAATGAAGGGATGTACTCCTAGCTTCACCATCAGTGGTTGCCACCTATCTTTCCATGGACTAACCTTTCACTTTAGGCACATGCATGGTTGAAGAATTTTTTTATGCTTATAGCAAAAAGATCAAAGCTGCACTAAATCCATTAAGAGAAGCATCTCCTTTCTTTTACTAAAAAAAAGGGGAAAAAAAAGAAAGGGTGTCATTGCTGAAAAAAACCCTCATGAATATTCTCTTAAATCTTATAAGAAAAATCTTCCACTTAAAACTGGCTTATTCTAAAAGTAGTTTAAAGGCATATATACCAGCAGTATTCAGTTGTTCTTGGTTTGAAAATGTTGGTAATTTTCAATTTTTTTCTATGTTTTCCTACTCCTGATTATCCCAAAGTGAAGAATACTTTAAAAAAAAAAAAAAAAACAAAAAAAAAAAACCAAAAACCCAACCTAACAACAACAACAAAACAACAACAAAAAAACCCCTGCATTTTAATCTTATGCCTGTAAACCAGAATATACAGCAAGTGATGCAAAAGAACACAGCTGAAGATGCTGCTCAAAATGACTTTAAAATAATTTCAGCTGAACAGTATCATTTTTTTCCCTCAGTTATAAATTAGGACCTCACAAAAATCCAACTGGCTTGTTTGGAATAGTTTATTGGCTTCATTCTTCAACAAAAGAAAATGAAGTGTCTGGAATATACTATTTTTTACGGATATCTTTTGCATAATAGCATGAGTTGACAAAGATCTGCAGCCAGATTTTTAATTTAAAGATGGACTGTCGATTATTTCTTGATTATTTTTGTTTTGTCCTATTCTTATTCTGGTTTCTTTACAATAAACACAGTTTTGGGAAGTTTGGTGGGTTTTTTTTATAAATACCAAGGATATTAATTTTCCCTGAAGGAAATTTGGATAAAACAGTGATCTAAAACACAGATGTATATAATGTGCTGCAAATATTTTATCTAACTTCTTTTCCAGCACAAAAAATAGAAAATGCGGTTTTCAATTTCCGCACAGTACTACCTCTGGTCCTTTGTTTTCCACAGGATTTCTGCCAAATTACTTTTGCAATTTCTTTTAATTTTATGTGCTAATTGTAGGAAAGTTATTAAAGCTCTTGCCATTCAGTATGTTTTAATGAATTGCTTTGGCTGGTAATGGCAGGGTGGACATTTTCTCATGGTTCTGACTCCTAGTAGAATTTGTGAATACTGAGAGCATGAGTACTAAATCAGTGTTGTCAACCCTAACATGCAAGAGGTTTGAACCAGATCCAGTAATATTGTGTTCTTTCTAAAGGTAATAACAGCATTTACTATCATTAATGTTTGTTTTCTGGAACTTATGATACATTAAATCTAACCGCAAGGATCTGGGGTTTTTTTTGTTTGGTTGGTTTTTTTTGTTTGTTTGTTTTTTGTTTTTTTTGTTTTTTTTTTTAATTAAAATACTTCTAAAACAAAGCCTTTAGCATAGATACTGTGACACTGATATCGAAGTGTTTTCTTGCATTATCACTACCTAATTACCCTTTCCCATCATATGCATATTTATCCATTTATGTGTAGCAACATGTACCAAAGAGATGATTGCTTAAATCCACATCCTCTTTCAAAGCAGTGGAGCAAATCTCTGTGTCTACAGTGACTATGCTGCTCAGAGGAACGGTTGTGACTTGTCATAAAAAATAAAAATTGTATCTGTAATATTTTTTCCTATATCAATATGCATTAGAGAAAAGCTCAAATTATTTCATTTTCCATTTCCTTTCAAAAAAGGAACATGCAGGTAATGAAGAAATAACACCAGTGATAAGCAATTCTGATGTTCTTGATAGACTTGGAAGAGCAGGAACTGAAAAGAAGTAGAAATTGAGCCATTCCCACCCACACATCCAAATAGAAAAAGAATAGCATATGCTGTGAAGAATAAATGTACTTGGATTGTTTTAGTTAGTGTTATTAGAAAATACTTTTCATCACATTTAGTAAGTGGAGGATGTTGGCATAAGGTGCAACAAAACTGCTGATAATATTCCTTACTCAAGGTGGCAAACCTATGAAATCAATAAATGCAATAAGCAAAGTATCACTGACCAGGCTGTGTATAAAAGGCTTGTTAGAGTCTTTCAAGAAGACAGAGGTCTATCTGATGGTAGAGTTTAAAGTATTTCTACACTTTAAAGCCTTCTGAACTACACCAAACTCTCTCTGCTTCCTTGCACAACCTGTACTGCAATGAGGGCTTGGGAGATATCATTGGAATTGCTGCAGACAATCCAGCCTATCTTGCTTGCTCCCATGAGTATCAGACCTCTAATGCTCAGTCCATGGAGAATTAGAGGCTTTAGAAAACCAAAGGCTCAGATATTACAAAGCTCATAATGAACGGAGGAAGTAGCTTGGCTGGAAATTTTTAAAAAGTGCTTTCAAGTGCTGTAAAGATCTCTATAATGAATGCTTACATATAAAGTTAACTATTAGGCCACAATTACAGACAGTGGTTATACAGAATATAAATAATCTTGACTGGGTTCATGGCTTGCTTTCAATTAAGTTTTTATTTGTTC
>PYHW01010840.1:6174426-6191926 GCA_013186435.1 Turdus rufiventris
TATATATATATAAAGTAATTTCACGACTATAAGGCGCACCCTTTTGAATAAAATTTTGGTCTGAATCCGGAAGTGCGCCTTATAGTCCAGTGCACCTTATATAATGTTCAAAGTTGTGAAATTTGCCAGCCCAGAAGTGCGAGCCGTGAGCCGAGCCATGAGGGGGGACCAGAGCAATGGGAACACCGAGCCACGTGGGTTGGGTGGGACCAAGCAGCCGTGGGCAGCCCCTGGCCAGCAGGAGCTGTGTGGGGTGGGTGGGGCCAAATGGGGTGGGCGGAATTGGGCAGCCCCCAGCCAGCAGGAGCCACATGGGGAAGGAGGGAGCGGGCGGCCCCAAGCCGCAGGCAGCCCTGTGCTGCCGTGAGCCATGGCAGCCCTGAGACGCCCTGAACCTCAGCAACCCTGAGGTGTGAGCCATGGCCGCCCTGAACTGCGGCAGCCATGAGACACGGCTGCTCTGAGCCCTGCCTCACCAGCTGGGAGCGGGCAGGAGTGCCAGGGCCCGTGCACGGGGAGGATGCCTGGGGCTACATTTAAAGGCTACACCAATCTGTGAAAAATGTTTGCAAATTGAGTACCTGCCAGTAAATTCCACGATGGCGGGATTCTGTTACTAATTCGTTACTTTGTTGCACATGGCACGGCTCTTCACTGCAAAAAAAAAAAAAAAAGTGTGCCTTATAGTCCAGTGTGCCCTATATAATGTACAAAGTTGCGAAATTTGCCAACTTCCGGAGGTGCACCTTATAATCTGGTGTGCCTTATAATCATGAAATTACTGTATTTTCTAGGATATATTTTTCCTTAGGCAGGTTGCTAACTTTCCCACTTCCTTCTGACAAATTCTAAGATTGTCTGCATTTTATCAAATATTCAGGCTTTATTTTTGCTCTCAGTAGGGATTGTTATAGAGAAGCAAAAACCTTTCTATTTTTCTGGCTACTCTGGACAGATCTTCTCATGCTTAACCAGAAACAAGTCTAATTTGGGCACCTCCCCTTAGTTATCTATAAGAAACTCTTTCTTAACTCTTTGAAAATTGATACTGATATACAAACTCTTACTTTGAAAAGCATTTCTTAAGCTATGTGCACCAACATGATCAGCCAAAGACAAAAAAAATGAATCATCAAAATGAAATCATTATGTCCAATCTTCTGTTCTTGTTAGCCTTTTTTTTTTTTTTTTTTTTTTTTTTCACAATTGAGTGAAGTCATGGAGTTTGTAAAACAGATTTTGTAATCCATGGCACTGCTGTGTTGGATTTTTTCCCCTGCTAATCCTTTAGTAATAAATTAATACAATGAAAATCAGATTATAAGAACACGACAAACTGAAGATAAACAGAAAACACTGTATTAAGAGAAAATAACTCGCCTTTAAATGCTGTTTTGACTTAGAGTTTTATATGGGCTTTCACCACTAAAAGTCATAAGGAGACCAGCTGCAAACCTCTGGAAGGAAACAAACCCTAACATAATGAATCTTGAGCTATTTTGTTTACCACTGTTTAGTCACAGACAGCAGGTTTTGACATAACTACTGCACACACAGCACCATCTGTGAATAGACACTTGTACGCACCTTGCACTGCACAGCTTCAAACACCCACAACAGCAGCGAGCAGGAGCTGTGCATGTACTCTGGAAAACCTTCTGATCCTGCCAGATTAACCACTTCTTATCAGAACTGCACATAATTTTGTCTTTGCTTCACACAACCCCGAGGGAGGGCTGATGTTTAACTTGACAAACTCCTCTATGTGTGAGGCTTTACCTCAAAGGAACATATTATATATTAGAGCAACAAGATAAGCAACTTATTTACTGCACGACAGCATCAATATTCTGGATTTTACAAACCATTTCTGGGAATGAACACTGAGTAAACACCTCTTTAA
This sequence comes from Turdus rufiventris, assembly GCA_013186435.1. NCBI lineage: Eukaryota > Metazoa > Chordata > Aves > Passeriformes > Turdidae > Turdus > Turdus rufiventris. The sequence goes on from PYHW01010840.1 coordinate 6,176,330, forward strand.
ATGGACCTGAGTAGCATAATTAGCATTTCAGAAGTGCACTCAGGAACATCTTACAGGGTTATACTTTAACTGGACATCTCTAACACATCTTCACTCACTAGTCATGTTCTTTTCTCTTTGAAGAATCAAAAATAGCTGTATGGATTTTCTTCGAGCTATATATATATATATTTCTGATAGTAAGATAGAGAAGTCCAACATCAGTTTAAGGGGAAATTAAAATGTACTGAAAAATATGACAGGTAACAAAAAATATTTCTCAGAAGCTTTACAGAAGAAGCAATAGAAAATCTAGATAAAATTTAATCTTTATAGTAAGCATAGACCCATTGATTAAACATGATACTTAATCCTTAATTGATGCATACAAACATAGAAATTAAATTTTGCTCTAAATGCAGATTGCCAGATAACGGTAATTTCCAAGTGCCAAAATGTCTGCTGCAACTAAAAATGCCAGCAGCAACCAGGACTAGATATTTACTGTAATCATAACTTGATACAGATAACATACTGGAAAACATCACTTGGAAAGATGTCTTAAATGGAGAACTTTATATACTAAAAAAATCTAAATCCTGTATTTTTGCAAAAATTACTGTGTTAATGCATGTGACACTAATTTTTGTTGGTATTTTTTAAAATACAAGATTAAATAGATAGAGATATTATAGCATTATTTAATTGCAGATCTATTTGAAAGGCGTATTAAATATATAAACATATGACAGATTATTGTCTCCAGTTTGAAACAAGCCCCTGCAGTTAGTTTCTGTTTGATCTATTAATGAGCAACAGAGAAGGTAAGAAGACAGACTAGTCAACAGCTCAGTCTGAGAAAAAAAAAAAAAAAAAGCTGTTATTAGGGCATTCTGGAGGAATTTAATTGCCTTCATTCTGATTATGAGGAGAGAGAACTGAAAAACCATTCTTATACATAACAGGCATCAGTTGCTCTTCAAAAAAGTAGGAACAGAGGGATTAATTTTTCCTATACACCATTTTTCTGAAGAGATGCTAGAAGACTGAGACAAATTTTTTCTCCTGCCCAGGTGTTTAAAATGTATCAGCACTTTATGGGAGAGAGTGTTTTCCTTTTCATAATCAATATGAATACTTCATACAGAGGTCATACAGACATACAGACATACAGTCATACAGACTGAGGTAAAGACATGAAAGTCTAATTCGGGGAGCAAAAAAACGAGTAAAAATTTCATAGTGCATTTTCATTGAATTTTTTGTAATCAATCAGGGTAGCCGTAGTCACTTAAAATTTTCAGCCTTGTAAACAGATTTGTGCGGCAGAATTCACATACGTGAATCTGCTGTCTTAAAATTTTTCAAAGCAAAAGTGTGCTAAAAGGGTTAAAATTATTTTTAAACAAGTAAGTGCAAATACTAAAGCTGTAAGAAAAATGGATGTACACGACAAGGTTGCACACAGAATTATCCATGCACCACTAAAACAAGACAAGGTGAAGATAGAATATGTTCTAACCAAAACTTTTCCACAGGAGTGGATTATATTATCAGACAACAAGATAAATTGCTGTTCAGGATTCAGAAAGAAAAGCCAAAACATGCAATAGTCCGTTTTCATAAAGAATGCACATTTTCATTTAAAATATAAATAAATTCTTTGAATGTGATGAATAGGTAAACAAATAAGAAGAAATAGAATATGTAAATGTTAGAATATGTGAATTATGGAATTTCTAAACCAAAATTCTAGATTGTCTTGGAGGGCAATATTTTCATTATTAAGAGATAAAGAGTTTATATGAATGACAGTGTGAATAGAATTTTTCTTGTAGTTGTTTTTGAGCCAGTAAGGAGTCAAGCAATACACCAATGAACTTTCTATCAGCCATAGGAAACACCCAGATTAGGATGCTGGAAGAAGAATTGATGCAATACTCAGAGCACTGCAGTTCTGTCCAATGTCAGAAAATGTACTGCCAGCCCTGCCTTTTTACAGTAGAGAATGAGATATTTACAAACAAATTTGAGAAGCAATTTCTTTATGAATACAGCTGACATGAATATATTACTGACAACTGGCAAAACAGCAAAATGGTACTAAAGGTTTGTAGAGCTAACTGAAAAAACTTCAACTAAAAAGCAAAAAAAAACATCTGCAAGCTGACAGATTCGTATGGGATCTTCTGCAATACAAACAGCAAAAACCCATTGGACATAAAAACAAGGGATATAAAATTGCTTGCTACAGTTAAGAGTCAACAAGAGAAGGAATTATTTTTATTTACATTAACCTTTAGGTGAATGGTGATCTCATATTACCTTTCCTTAAAGAAAATAAATTCACATTTGCTGACAGTTTGAAATAAAATCAAAACTTCAGACAATTAAAACACCAGAATGTGACTGTTGAAGATTATTTTAAGAAGGATATTGTAATTAGAAAAGTTTGAGACTTTACATATGTTATCACAATTAATCATAAGTAGGAACATAGATTGGGTTGGTAAAGGACTGTTTAGATCATCTTATTCCAACCCTCCTGCTGTGGACATGGACACTTTCCACTATGCCAGGTTGTCAGAGCCCCATCCAACCTGGCCTTGAACACTTCCAGGGATGGGGCATCCCGTCTGAGCAACCTGTCCCAGTGCTTCGCCACTGTGACAAGAATTAATTTCTTCATTAATTTCTGTTATCTAATCTAGAACTAGACCCCTTCAGTTAAAAGCCCTTACCTCATGTTCTATCACTACATGCCCTTGTAAAAAGTCCCTCTAGTTTTAGCCCTCTTTAGGCATTGGAAAGTATTTTATGGTCTCCCCAAAGCCTTCTCCATGATCAACAAGCCCAGCTCTCAGACTTTCTTCATAGAAGAGGCACTGCAGCCTCTTTATCTGTAATCCAGTTCATTGTAATCCCCTTGAGGATTGTCTCCATGTGCTTTTCAATATTATTTAAAATGTGGAAATCCCCAGAGAGAGTGCTAAATAGCTATTTTGTTGCTGAGAGTTAACTGTTATGGAAAAGAATATTTTCTGTCATATTAATAATATAAATATTCTTTGCCAATAATTGTCAGCAGCAAATGTTAAGACTGTGAGTTGTCAAAAGAGAGTTTGACAGTGGAGAACTTAGCTTTGGGATGATTGTCAGCTAAAAAGTTCAGTTGAACAGAAAATTAAAATTAGTCTTTAAAACTCATTTGGAAATGAGTTAATTAAAAAACAAAAAAAAAACTGTTTGGAGTAAAACTAAATATTTTGCTACTGCATTCTAAACCAATTTTGATTATTTTTAATGGTTACTTAATTATTTAAACTTTTTAATATAAAATAATTTTACAAAGACATTTATTTTATGTTCCTTCACACTCTTTTTATGTGGTAAAAAAGTCAGATTGTTCCCTGAGAAAGGAGTGGATTTAAAATTTCAAATGGACTTATATCAAAGACATTTCAAGCAATAAAATGAATTGTCTGAATCATAAGTTTTATGTCATTGGAGATTGTTTCAGCTATAGGAAATTATGATGCTTCACAGAGGAGGGAATATCAAATCCAAGTATTGAAACCATGAAGGACTTGGAAGCAGGGAAAGCTGTAGAGTTCCCCTGACAACCATTTTATGTTACAGCAATGAGCAGGATGCCTGGTGTACAGACAAAGACTGACCAATGGTTCCTGAGTCCTGTATTATATCCCTGGGATGTAAAAATTTTTCAGACATGGCACATTGGGGTGCATAACATGCACTAGGTGGATTGCAGTCCATGATTAGGGCTTGCCTGTGTGTTTAGCAAAGGAATAACAGGATTATTTAATTTGTAATGCATGATTAGATATGCCTCTTTCTAAGGAATATAGGATGTATAAGTTTAAAAGGATACAAAGAGTGCAAATATAAATCATAATTTGTGCCCATGGACTCCAACGGCTACAAGGGGCGATCCCACTGTGTGTTACCTACTCCTGAGCAGATAATTTAACTTGCTGCTGTGTTGTATCCCTTTCAATAACAGGACCTGTGGAGCCAACCTCTGAATCTAGGTGAAGTCAGGCTTTGGAAGAAGTGGAATTGGAAAGGCTCTGGGTGAATTAGAGGCACCAAGTGCTGAGAAGTTGTTTTTCTAAAGGCCAGTGCTGGGAATTGAAGGTTGTAGTCCCAGCTGTGGTTTAACTGCATGCTTGTCCTTCCATGGAATTGTCAGCAGAATTGCCAGGGCCTGGAACTAGTTTGAGATACCTTCCAACTCAAGCCATTCTGTGATTATTTGAAGTTACAAGCACTCTCTATATAACTGACTTTAGTGTCTGTATAATAAAAAAACTCATCAGCTATTGTCTCTGGAACTTGTAAGACTCTAAGTATCACCTCGCATTGATTTATTTATTCTTTTTTATTTTTTTTAAACATGTAGTTTGGGGAAGCTGTATGACACTTGCTGATATTTTCCCTGTATTCTGCTCCATGCAGACCTTAAAAACCTTTTGAAACATTTTGTATGCATTAGGAAAAGGCTGAAATAAAATATAATTAAATTCTTCCCCCTTTCATTTTCTCTTTTCTCTCCAAGAATGATTTATCAGGTTTTCAAGTGGAAGGTGCATTTTGATACATACATATTTTTATTTTTCAGAAGACATCTACAAAATTATTGTGAATAGCAGTAAAAACAGTTCTGCAAAGCAAATAAAAAGTACTGCTAGTGTTTTTCAACTCTTTTATTTTTTCTTCTCCCTCTGGGCAGGCATTCAGATTAAGCTGTAATATGTTTTGACTCTGAGAGAAATAAAGGTGGAAAACATAAGATTTCATTGAAAGTATAGCAATGCTTTTAGAGTACTGAATTAATTTAATGAGGCACCTTGACACCTAATTCTTATGACCAATCAGACAGGTTTCAAATTAATGACATTTTTCCTTTATTTTTTCTTATAGATTGTTTGAGGGTTCCAGTATAGTCTCATGTGTTCTCAGTTTAATAATATTGTCTTAAAAAATCCCTAGCTGATTCTTCTTTAATTTTCAAACTATTTTCTAAAGCTCAAAATGGATGAACTCGAAAATGAGGTAGGTCTTGCCTTTCCATATACTGTCATCATATCCTCTCCTCAGTTAAACTATTTGGAAAAAAAAAAAAAAAGTATTCATTTTAAAGAGAGTAAGGTATGTGCTCATTTCTAAAACTACAGGTTCTACTGTTCTACTTTAAGGGAGTGAATACCATGAACTGAACTAACACATTACTAGGTGTATATATACTTTGCATTTCAGGTTTGAAAAAAGAGAATATTCCAAATGATAAAGAATCCAGGAAAAGCAGGTGCTATTGATATTTCCTACACATGCAGAAAGTTCAGGCAATGGTATGATGAAGAAATAAGAAGCCAAAAGTCAGAATATAAATTATCAAATATTAAGAGTCTGATTTGTAGGTCTTTTTTCTATTGCAACTGTAAAAGCATAAAACAATTGTGCTTTCATATTAAAACATAATCTTTCTTTAAAGCAAGATTTCTGTTTTGCTTTTTAAAGGATGTAGGAAAACATCATGAGGAATTAATGAAGAAACTGATTATTTTCAAAAAATTACAGAAATTATTACATTTGTCTTGATATTTTAAATTATTAATTGTTTCTCTTGTGGGTGGTGGTACAGCCTCCCCATAATTTTGCATTTGCACTGTGGTCTAGTGATACAGATACTGAAACCCTGATAGCTGCATAATATTGCAACAAGAACTTCATAACTAGGTTTGATCTTTAATAAATGCCCCCAGGTGAAAGCAGCCATCCACTCTGAACTCTGTGGTGGTGCTGGTAGTTTCCTTTTGTCTTGCTACTATTTCATGGTTTGTTTGAGTGTCTAGCTGTAAACATACCCTTAAGTTTCTGTAATAATTTCTAACACTTCAGACAATAACCTTCTTTGAGGGTTATACTAGTCTTTTTTTTTTCTGTAAGAATTGCTTTTTTCTACCTTTTCATTTTTCTGCAAGTACCAAAAAGTATGAAGACCTTTGTGTTGTGTTAAAAATACTCCCCTTCTCTCTCGACTGTAAAAGTTTCAGAGATACAATTGATCCAGTTCTTAAATGAGACCCAGTATTGTACTGACTTTCCTCAAACTGTATGAAATTCTATTCTTGTAATTTGCTGTCCAAAGTGAGACCTCCCAATGAAATTGCTTGAACTAGACCAATGTAAAAAAATGGATGTGAGAGATTTCTTCCTGTAGTTTTCAGATCTGTCTACAATTTAGGGTTATCAATTCTCAATTGCCTTTCTGCAGTGTCTCAGGGAAGGCTGGAGGTGAGCTGGGGCAAAAGAATGGAGGTTAACACTAATGTGAGCTTGTGCAGAAACACCTTCCTCTTGTAAAGGAATACTAGTGGCAGTGACACTGAAAGCAGTCACAGCAAAATGGTGTGGCAATAGTTAATTCATAAAAAGCCCAGTGACTAGAAAGTGGCATTCACTCATACTTCTTTTCTTCAGGCTCTTACACAGCAAAATCCAAGTTGCAACACAGAGAGTGATCCAGTTTCACTCATTGCTTTTTTCCTGAATCTGTGCATTGGAACAGATGTAAAATTTCTGTATCTTCGTCTTGCAGTAATGATCTGGTCTTTATTATGCACCCATCAGACTGCAGTGGGAAGTAAAATATTTTGAGTCCTAAATATAAGTATTGTAGGTCTGCTTTACAAACAAACTGTACTTAGCAAAGGCTTTGGAAGGACCATAGCCATGAACAGTGCTTTCACTTCCATCACTGAGACATGGAAAGTAATTTGGAAAGTTCTGTGAGTGACTGACATGGCTTGTTGCCTGTAGCATCTGCAAAAGCATTGATAAGAACTATGACTAAATTAAACTGGCACTGCAGTATTCAAGAGGTTTTTGGAGTTGCACATGGTTAGCAAGGGGCCTTACAAAGTGGGAGCACAAATACTTTTCTTCTACATGAGAGGGCATGGGAAACAGTATTCCTTCTCAACTTATCACTTCCAGAAAATAACTTCATGCTTATGATAGCTTGAATATGTAAAACCCTTCTTGCGGATTTTGGGAGCAAGAAGAGTAGTGGGATAAAAATTAGTAAAAGTGATTAAGAAACTCATGCTCATTCCATTCTGTTTCTAGAGTTGGGAATCTCATTTTAAGCATGTACACAGTATTTATTGATATCCAGTCCCCAAATCTTGTCACTTTATCTTGCACATAGAAAAAAAAACCCTTATATAATTAAACTACACTGCCAATTTTAACACTAGCTTTTCTTGTGTCTTAAGATGAATTGAGAGCATAATCACTTATGATGCTTACTATTTCTTTTTAAGCCACTATTGAACAATCTATCAAACACGAAGTGAAACTTGCTGTCACAGGAAATCACTAAACCCAACATTGTACCGTCAAAACGAAGAATGTCATTTATACAGACACACATAGAGACACATACACATTAAACTGGGTTAGTTGATACCATTAAGCTAGAGATTATAAATCCCTCAGACTTTTAACCTTTTAAAATTATGTTTATATAGTTAATAAAGTAGTTTTAGTAAGCCATTTTCCATTGCTCTATGCTTGGCTTCTCCATTTTTTATCCATGTCAGGTGGGACTTTTTCAATGGCCTTACAGAGTCATGCAAGTGTTCAGCATCAGCACTTCACAGGGATGAGTGGCTAACATTTCAGATTGCTCTGTCAATCATGGACTTGGGTACATATGTTTGGGCAACTTGCCTGTTAGGTGCAAAACTGCGGGTAGAAGAATGAGATTATCCATTTTAAAAGCTACTATATATTGATAACAGTAAAATTGCCTGAGGAGTCATTTAAAATATTATTCCACATCAGAAACTTATGAAAATCTAAATTCTCAATATTTTAGTCTTGAGTACCTAAATTTTCTATGACTTGCTGTTCTCCAAATCCTTGAATTTAGCATGGAAAAGCCTTTTTTTAAGGTTATTTTAGCCATCATCAAACAAAAGCAGCAGTATTTTTCAGCAATACAGCTCACTGGGACTTCAGTACATCCGAAACCTTCTGTTTCAAGTACTAAACTACCAGTCTCTTCTCAACCTAGTGTTTCTTTAAGTGTCTTTGCAGTATTAGAACATAGGACTCAGGGTTTATATTGAAGCAATTTCTTCTTTCAGTTAAGCAAAAGAGCAAACAGAGTATATTCCATGATGATTAGATGATTTATGCAAATTGATATGATTAGGAGTTACAAATACTTACTCTTCAGTTTAGTTTTACAACCTGGACAACAGAAATGCAAAAAGGGAAGGAAATTACTTCACTTGCTTAGTTAACCTATAAGTTTACAGCCTCTTTCGCTAAGTCAGCTGTAGGCACTGACCTATTGAAATTAACAGCCTTGGAAAATGGGTTAATGTTCTATATATAAAGTCCTTGTAATATTAAAGCTAAAGAGTAAATCACTGAAACATTTTCAAGAACAAAAATAATTAACCAAACCTCAGGAAAGTTAATACTACAGTGCTACTTCTTTCATCTCTAAGGATAAAAGAACTGCTACTCTTACACATCTGTCTCCTGTAGACTTCGGTTTTATTTTTACAAGCCAAAACGAATGTTGACAGTGCTAAATTTACAAGTGCACTAATGTATGCATATTATTGCTTTTCTAAGTGCGACTTTGGTCCTTAAATATCATTAAGTTTTCTAAGAAGTTGAAAATGTTTTGAAATTTTTTCCTACTAAATAAACTTATTTTTGCAAGGAGCCTACTGTGTTTTCTCATGATGAACGAACACAATTCAACTGGGAAATGAAAAAAACTTTCTAGTTTTGTGTTTCGTTTTGTTTTTCCAAATCATCTTCCTGAAAACAGAACTAATTTCCTTTCATAAAATATAGGCTGATAGACAACCTCACCAAAACGTTTAATTACTAATACAGAACAGTCACTCATAGCAATTTTTTTAATGAGCACCTGAAAGAAAATCAAAGTTAAAATTTTCAGTTACGTGAAAGAAGAATTACATTGTATTTATTTCACATATGTAAGAAATAAAATATAATACAAACTTCATGTTATATGCAGTGGTTTAGGATTTAAATTTTTGCTTTGTGGGAAAGGAAAATTACTGTTAGGACTACAAAGATGACATCAACCTTGACAGTTTTTGGAATCAAATACCTGCCAAAAGTATCTGCCCACATATCTGACAGCTTGTTATTTAAATACTTAAAATTAATTTCCTCCTGCAGAACAGTGTTTCAGAGAATAAATATTTTTCTTAAATATAAATGACAACTCTAGAAAGTAAGGTATATATTCCATTCAAAGAAGGTTCAGGATTTCTTTGAGCCACAAACCTAGATCAGTGCTATAAGAGGAACATGAGGAAATGTGCAAGCTATTTTACAACCAAAATAACATAACCTTTTCAATTAATACTTGAAAACCAATGTTAAAACAAAGGACCACTAAACTGTTAACTAAGAATTTTGGTTCTATTATTACAGGATTTTCAGTATTGAAGAACATATTACGATAAAGTTTGGTTCATGTATAAAGAAATTTTACACTCTGAATGTGAATAACACCTTCAAATTATCTAGCAGACATTCTCCTACCAAGAATAAAACCAGGCATTATTGTGAATTACAAAAGAAGCAATATTTTTAGTGCATAATTTCTGTTCATTAGACCATGAATACCTCAGAAAAATATATATTACAGTATTAAATATGAGAACTATCATGGTTTAACCCCAAACAGAAGCAAAGTACCATGCAGCTACTTGCTCACTGCCCTGTTCACCACAGTGGGATGGAGAAAAGAATGAGAAAAGAGGTAAACTCCATAGGTTGAGATAACAACAGTTAACTATGGAAATAAAATATTAACATTATTAATAATAATATAATTAAATGGAAGATTAAAAAAAAAGAGAGAGGGGAAAAAACAAAACCCACAAGTGCTGCACAATGCAATTGCTCACCATCTGCTGGTCGATGCCCAGCTGGTCCCCCAGCAGTGATAGGCTCCTACTGGCCAACTTGACCCAGTTTTTATACTGGGCATGACATTCTGAGGTATGAAATATCCCTTTGGCCACTTTAGGTCAGCTGTCCCTGCTATCCTCTTTCACAGCTTCTTGTGTCCCTCCTCACTGGCAGAACATGAGATGCTGAAAACTCCTTGACTCAGGATAAGCACTGCCAGCAACAACTAAAACATCAGTGTTATCACATTATTCACACACTAAATGAAAAAAAACAGACTATTGATCTAGCTACTAGGAAGACAATTAATTGCATCCCAGCGAAAATCAGGACAGAATCTTGTAATAAATGTTTTAAAATACAGTTATAACTAAAAGTTAAAAATGTCTCTTCATTTTATTGCAGGATGAAAAGCACTTGGCTACCAACATTTGGTAAATAGTCATCTTTGAATAGGACAAGTTTTTTCTTTAAAACCTAATTCTAAGGTATCTCCCTGATATTGAATCACTAAAGGAATGTAGAAATTATTTTTTCTCAATGTAGTTAAAAATGTGATTGTTACTATTATTATTATTAAACCTAAGACATTATTGCTGTGCTAAACTGAATGTGTCCGTTGCCCAATAATTTCCTTGAAATATGTGTTAGAAAGATAAACTAAAGAAATGTGTCCTGGGTAGAGACCTGTCAAAAACCAGTCTAGTAACACAGTGTCACTTCTTGCACATGACATATGACTACACAGACAGCTGATGATAGATGGGAAATTAATCTACATGAAGGAGAAAATCAGCATGAAGTTATGGCTTCTAGGCTGAAGTCATTTCATGAGTTTGTGTTTATCTAAATATACTCACAGATATACTACATGTGTGATTACAAGTGGCAACTACAAGTTAATATCTGAGTGGGCATTTCTGTTTCACTGGTAGCATAGCTAGCCATGTAAAACTAGTGTGGATAGCTCAGTGGAGCCTAAATTACTATGTAAGAAATCATGAATGAGCTCACAGCTCTGCAGATTATTATATTGGTATTATATTTATTTATTGCATTGGTCTAGTTTTAAAGTTTAAATTTCAAAAGTTGTTTTCTTGCTACAGATGTTGGAGAGATGCATAAAACTGTGCAATATTTTTATGAAAAACATCGCAACTAGGAAAAATAGTTATGGAAATTATAATCTTAGTTCTCTGAGTCACTAAATACAGAAATATAAACATGAAAAGTGCAATCTAGTGTATCTGACAGACATTCTCTATAACATGAACTGATCCTAAAATCCCTCCTCAGACAGGAAATGTCACATAAGTGTCTCCATATCCAGATGTTAAAGCTTGCCCCTTGCCTACAAACCGATGTTCTATACTGCACACCGTATTATCCTATCAATACAAACATGTGTCACAAAGAAGTTTATTTGCAGAGACAGAGCTTTGGAAAAGAAAGAAACACAAGACAAAATCAATTCCAAAACAAAATCAATAAAACAAATTAGATCTGCAGTATTGTTCTTCCTACTCCTGTTTATATTTTACCTACCAAGACCTTAGGGTTTTTTTTTGTTGTTGTTGTGTTTTTGTTTTTTTTTTGTTTGTTTGTTTGTTGTTTTCTTTTAAGCAGTAAATTAGGATTTTTCAGTTCCTCAAGTGTACTACATGAATGTGCCAGAACTCAGATCTAACATCTATCTGACTTCCATGGGTGTGGTGACTTTGCTTTAGCAAAACTAGAGAAAGTCTTATGCTATGGATTGGGACTAAAAGCTTTTAAATTTAGTTCATGTGAACTTGGTGCATTGCTGCTTACAGTGATGCTCAAGAAATGCACTGCAGTTCTTGGAACAGCAGCCACATGGGCTGGGCAGCAACACGCAGTGATGTGTACAGACATTTCAGAATGCCATCTGTATAGGGCTTACGTGGCAAGGGATTTTTTCAAGGAGGAGAGGAGCTGCAGGCTTGGCTTCTGAGAGAAGACTCCTGATGCTGGCTGCACACTGAACACAGAAATTTCCAGAAAACTCCAAAAACTACTCACTACTGTCCAAAGCTGGTGCCTCTGCAATCACATATTTGAGAATGGGGACACAAAGTTGTGCAACAGCATCTGGTAGACTGGAGTGAGAATATGGGAGAGTGAGAGTCTTGCAGACCCCAAGGTCAGTGTAGAAGGAGGAAAAGAGATGCTCCAGGCACCAGAGCAGAGAGTTTCCTGCAACCCATGGTGAGGCTGCAAATTAAGTAAGTAAAAAATAAATCCAAGCATGGATGTAAAATGAAGACAAAACCAGGGCAGAAATTAATGGCAGAGAAGAACCTAAAAATTAGATATTATTACATCACCCAAAAGTTTTCCTATTTCTTTTTTTTTTTTCAAAGAATAATCAACAATGGAAACTTAAGGAAGGCATAAGAGCAGGGCATGGAAAGACTAGCCTTTAAGCTGGAATGAACAAATAAGGTAATGTTGGACTTCTGCAAGCAACAAATAGTGCTAAGGTTTCCAAACACTAGACTAGTTGACTAAGGAGAATCTCTAAAATACGATTAGTTTGAACATGGCACAGGTGAAAACCAGAATTGATGACAAAATGTATCACAAGTAGGAGGATGCTCAAATGTTAAAAAAAATAAAATAATTAATCTCTACTGATCTCTGGAGTAAGTGCTCTTACAACCTTATATATGTACCAGTAATCGATCCTTTCTAGATGTACCTTTCTAGGTACTTATTCTGTGGTGTGGAAATCCCTAGTATCAATGGCAACTCCCTTTTTATTTTTTAAAATATATATAAGGTTTCATTACCCGAAAATCCACTTATTTTAATGTGCATGGACTCTATTGTTTAGAACAAAACAAATGTGTGCTTTTCTCCTGATATACCCAACTAACATGAGAGAAAATAAAAGAATCATGAGAACTTCTAGTATGGTACTGCAGGCTAAAATTAATTCTATCAAAAAATTCCCACACCAACATCACTCAAATCCCCCACATCTCAGGTCTATATTAAAAATAGGCTTCCAGAGACAGCTCAGCTCAACTCATCTTTTTAGTCTAATCCCTCCCAAAAATGATATAGAGTTTTAGCTTACTTTTCATGGTCAGATTTAGCTTTTAAGCACTTGGTTAATATACTTGAAATAGCCTTTACATGTAGGAGGCATGTACTTTAAAGTAACAATGCGTGCATGAAGCTTGGAGAGTGTTAGAGTGCACAGGCTGCATGGAGGAGAAAATAAACTTGTTAGATGTCACACCACAGCGACCTGTTCCCCACTTCAAGTGATGTGCTTTGAGGTCACAAGTTTACCTCCGTGAGAATGATGAGTATTTACTCTACTACAATAAAAAAGCTCTAAAAACCAAAGAAATATATGGGTATGAACTTCTCCTACTGTCATCTTAGTCTTCTTACTACCTGCAAAGCTTTTAGCCTGTCTGGCATTAATTTACCATGACTTGAATTTCAGACAGAAGTAAGGTCTGACTTCTCATGAGTGTTTTTACATTTACTTGATTACATCAAGCTATCACATTGTGTGCACACAGGTGTACATATCCCAAATGGACTGTGCAGTCAGTTTGGAAATAATATTTAAGGTGATTTTTAAATTATATTTTATCCTGATTGGGTATTAAAAAAAGGTCAAGATGCATTGACATTCAGCAGTTTGTCTTTTCATCTTTTTTGCTCTTCCTTCGGAGCTCTCACTCATATCTCAGAGGGTCAAAATCTACATAACTTCATCATATGTTACAAGAGTTTTTTTCCAGGCTTAATATGATCGGCTTCTGTCCCATGTATATTTATATTTATTTTAATATATTTTTATATTTATATTAATTTCCAAATTGAAGGGACTTGAACTGCATAACTATCAGCAGAATAATGGCATCTCTCCATCTGTCCTTAAACAGAAGGAAAACTATCCTTAAAATGAATCTCTTGCAAGATTTATTCTTCTCATCTTTTAAAAGTATCTTCCAATTAATTTACACTACATCTGTCAATGAACAGTTGACCCAGTGCTAGGGCCTGCATCAATATCTAAATGTATCACTAGAAATTGCATCTCTTTTCTTCAGAAAGTGTGGTTCTGTTTCCATGGGGAAAATAAGTTATTTTAACTGAGACATGATAAATTTATCATCCTTCAGGAAAAAAGTGTCATATATTTGTTCTTTCTCCTCTTACCACTTGGCTTCCTCACCCACATTTATTTTCTTCTAAAACAAGAATTCTTCTTAACACAGTTAATTTTTATTTCTATCTTTGCCTTTTTTTTTTTTTTTTTGGACAGTTTCCCTACTGTCACTACCATAATATTGCCAAGCTCTCCACTTTAACCATGAGTTTGTTGCTATTCTTATTGTTTCCTACTATAGTGCTGCAGTCACTGCTTCATTTATGATTTCCATGCAGTCCAGCTTCAGAGAACAACAAAGTGATACAGCCTGATTATCATTCTCCTCCAAGGCAACATCAGCCTCTGGAAAGAAATGAGGCAAAAGGAAAGGAAATAGATAACAGTGGAATAGGTAAATGACAACTAAAGAAGAATATAGTAACTAATAAATTATTTTAAAGTTCAAAATAAAAACCTTGAGTTAAGGAACTGTTTATTACTGTTGTTGACAGAATATAATATGCAAGATAAATATCATGAAAAGAGGATTTCAGAATATCATCTGACTCCACTGCTTTTTAAAAGACATTTGGAAATTACAATTTTTTGCATTTAGGTATGAAGCACTCACTCCATTTATCTTCTTATGTTTATATTCATTACTGTCTTAAGCAAACCAATTTAGGAAAGGTGTGAGTGAAAATGAGTTTCATCATATACTTTAGGAGCCCTGAATCAAGTAATTCTTTTAGGAAGGTACTAAGGAAGCCTGAGAGGTTGCTCTTAAACATATTTAAAGAGTACACAACCAGCAAAGAAATATTTCAGTCTAATTTGAAGGTGGCATGTAATTTTTTCATGATTATCAATATATAGATTTATATTTAAGGAACAGAATTATTCTTTTGACTCTCTGTATCAGCCATCATTCAGCAAATAGCAGCTGCTATTCAAAATGCCTTCTTCAGATACCCTGTTGAGATAGGGCACTCCTGTGTGTCAGGGTTTCATAGAAAGTGTCCTGCAGGAGACACAGTCTCAGGTTTGTTCAAAGCAGCCACCCACAGCAAACCAAAAGGGGATATCAAGCAGAGAGGTATCTTTAAATTCTCATTTTGTTTGATATTTATTCATAACACTCAAGATTATGCCTGCTTGTGCAAATTTAAGATGCTGACTACTTTCCCAATGAAAGAATCCTAAGTGCCACCCTGTAAGGCCTCTCTGTTTAGGAACATTGAGGTATGAAAGTGTCTGAAGTTTATATTTATTGTTAAAACACCAGCAGAAGAAAATTTTTATTCTTTTCTATCTCAATTCAGTTACAAAACCTCAGGGCTGTGTTTCTCAGGTTCCAATTCCTAAAGCGTTGACATGCTGAAGTCAGTTTTGAAACACAAAATTGTCTGACTAGACAGAAAGAAAATTGATAGGAGGAATTGATCTCTTCCATGTTTGGCAAACCTGCATTCCAGTCTATT
>PYHW01010840.1:6200902-6216694 GCA_013186435.1 Turdus rufiventris
ACTAGAATGATTAAAGTACATGGTTCAATACACACAGAGATGACATGAAGAATAAAGAGAGGTTCAAAACAGAAGTAATTAATTTAGTGCACTAAGAAAAATGCATAATTTTAGACATCAAAATTTAAACTGTTGAAAAAAAAAGTAACAAGTTTTTCAGTACAATTAACTCATGTAAAAACCCTGGTTTTGCACTTAGTGTCCTTTATGGTGGCTGCTCTCCAAAGCCCCTTGAGATAAACATACTTTTTGGTCTAATAGAAACTTTATTTCTTTAGCTTTGGAATACTGTGTGATTTTTAAATGGTTTTTATAAGTTTTATGAAAGCCACACATTTGTTTCAAAAATCTTTAATAGTGGTTGGTTTTTAAGGTCCAGTGACTGAAATTAAACACCTTTTTGAATAATTTTAACCCAGAAAGGATTGACTAAATGTAAATGGAGTGAGGATGTTGTCTGAGGAATAATGGCATTGGAAAATTTGTCTTCTTTTTTATTTTTTTTTTTTTTTAATTTGTCTAGCAATGTTGTCTTTAGCACTAGAACTGAAATCCTGCCTGATGTCTCATCTCTCAGGCATTCAGAGGTCTGGATCAGCATAAGCATCCTCATGTGAGGATTCTTTTTACTTCCTCAATACTAGACTGAATCGTTTTCAAGTCGGGACACAGAAATTTTAGGAAAGTAATTTATGAAAAGAAAAAAGAAAATATTTAGGAAAATTTAGGAAAAATTACAGTTCACTATCAAGAATAGAAAATATTATCACTATTAGAATACTCAGGGGAATAAAGAGACAGAAACTAAAGACATTGCATTGTCACCCTTTTGACCAAGAAATTTGATTCAGGATATACCATGTAGAGCCATCTTGATGGATTGCTTCAGTAATCTCAACTGTCTCTCTGTTCTGACTAAAACTAGCCATACTTATCAAACTCTGACTGTAGAGAAGAGCTAACATGAAAATAAGTATATTTTATGAAACCACAAACAAAACTTCTTATATCAGAATATTTAAATGATAGTTTGGTCCACCAATTTTCTCTATATTCCCCCATGGAAATTCATAAAAGGGCAGAGTAAATTTGATCAGTTTTAAGGAGAGCAACTGGCTGCATTTCTGAGAGAGGATCTTTGTCACAATGTTAAATGAAATGTGTCATTCCAAGCCTCTTGAAAACCATGCTTAGAACGATTACAGAAAAGGTTTCAGATAGTATAAATTACAGCAACTCTGTGAATAAGTAATCTGTTGATATAAAAATCTTCTTTTGTCTTTTAACCTCTAAAAGACAATTGTAATATGTGAAATGAATTTTTAATATCTACAGTTAAGATTAAATACAAACATTTAATATTTTAAACATATATTTGCTGCACCAAGGGCAGCACTTCAAATGTCATAAGTTTAGGGGTATTCATGCCTTCTAAATTCATTTTGTCTGCATCAGATTATTTAAAGGCTTTAGCAGGTGCCTTTTTATAGAAGATTTTTCTTCTTGTTAGAACTGCTTTATTACCCATCTGTTCTTTAAATAGTTCTTAAGAAAGCAAGTTCAATTTAATTTCCATTTTCAGTGAATTAATTATATCTTCTCTGTAGAAAGTGTGATGCGTGAGAGTGAAAAGGAATTCTATTTAAATACCCCAATATTATGGGGAAGTGTAAGTAGTTATCATTTTCCTGGATTTACAGGCCCAATTCTCAAATACAATCTTTTATTCATACTTTTCTTATTAGGAAGACTTGCCACTCTTTAATGGTTAAGGACAACTGTATTTCATTTGGTGCTTTACAAGTTTTTTTGAGACATTAATTTTATTTGAGCAGAAATATCCACTCATACACAGAATTCCACACCAGGTTTTAACAGTATCTGACAGTATGGCATTAACTTTTCTTCATTTCATCACTACTAATAAAAATATTTCATTTAATACATAAAATCATGCAAATCATATCCAGTCAGTGGGCACAGATAATTTCCTCTTCAGCTCCCAAGAGCTGAGATCCAAATTTAGAAGAGCGCAGGAAGGACATCTGTTGGAGTGAGTCCAGAGAGGAACCACGAGGATGACTAGAGGGATGGAGCATGTCTCTTCTTAAGAAAGGCTGAAAGAGTTGCCTTTTTTCAGCCTGGAAAAGAGGCAGCTTTGGGGTGACCTAATTTCTGCCTTCCAGTACCTGAAGAAAGCTCCAAGAACACGTTTACCAGTGCATGTAGTGACAGGACAAGGGTAAATGGTTTTAAACTGAGAGCAGGTTTATATTAGATATTCTAAAGTAATTCTTTACTGAAACGAGAGAAAGACACTGGCACAGGTTGCCCAGAGAAGCTGTGGCTGTCCCATTCCCAGAAGTGTTCAAGGCCAGGCTGGATGGGGCTTGGAACAACATGGTCCAGTGGAAGCGTATTGCCCATAACAGGGTTGGAACTAGATGAACTTTGAGGTCCCTTCCAGCACAAGTTTTTCTATGATTCTCTTAGTTTTAGTATTTTCCTGAGTGCTTTCTCTTTTCAGAAATAAGATAATATTAGGAACTTGAAAATCAATATGATTTTGGCAAATACAATTTTCCCTGATGTTGAGTGCACAACCGGACTTTTGACCACCATTCAAAAATGCTAGAGCATAAACGGTTCATAAGAACTTTCACTTAAAATATATTTCAGATCATTCTGCTTTTACTAACCCCTACTACCAAGAATCTTTTTCAGTTCAATTTAAAGCGGTTTGTAGGTTTTAAGCCGGCAGAGATCCTATTTCAAACCTTAAAACATTGAAACAAGTGCAACTTTTGCTCTTCATGGACAAATTAAGAAAACCAAATAATAAAAAACAACTCAAAACCTCCACCAACAAAACAACTATGAGTCATCTCTGAGTCATCTTAGTCTGTGAATATCCAATATTCAGATTTTGCTTTATATAAACCAAATTACCAACTACTTGCTACTGAGCTTCAAAATGGATATTAATAAAAATAGAGGATATTGGTATGAAAATCTTAAAAAAAACAGAACATGACAAAAGTGAACAATTCCATTCTCACCTCATCAGCAAGATATTAGGAAAATGAATTCTATTACTGAGATTCATACTTTACAGAAGTATCACTGGGATCTGAAAATATAAGATAAGGCAAGTACAAGCCCTCATTAAGTAATAGATTTACTCTGCTGAGTACTCGGCAGATTTTCTGAACTCAAGGAATTGGCTGGTTCAGAAGATTTTCAGTAATTTTTCAATTTGCAATGAACAGATAAGTACAGAATTCTCACTTCTAACTTTAAAATAAGACTGACATATGGATGCCAACTGACACACCTCCTCATCTGTTACAAGTCAAACTTTTCCAAAAATGGGATAAGACAGAAGAAAGCAGGACCAGTATAGTTTCTTAAAAGGTTGTAAAAGTATTCCTTAATTTCAATCATAGCAATATTATTTAGCACTATTATTATTTGAGTTATTTGACTCAAAGTGCTGCAGTGACTAAAACGAAAATAAAAGCAAAAATGAGCAAAAATCTGGTTCATATCGAAACCCTGATAACACACCTCATAGTTAGCAACTACAAACATAAGAGTTCTGAGTGTTAATTTAACAACCTATTTTAAACCAGGTTAAATATTTTAATTTTTAATATTTCCAGCCTATTTGTCTACTTTAGGCAGCTTTAAAGTAAAAATAGTTATCAAACAAAATGCTTCTAAAACAGTAACAATTAAACATACAGTAATGTTTGTAAGAATCTGTCAGTTTTGTATCAAACAGTCTTGTTTTAAAAACAATACAAACTGAAAAAGATAAAAGTCCCAAAAAAAGCAAACATTCTCCAAAGATTTAGAATAATTTCCTTTATAGGTAAAAATGTAATTTTAAACAAAAAGAATGCCAATAAAATTACTTCAGGAGGCCTGTTGAAATCTGTATAATGTACACTGATAGACATAAATTCAGGTTAAAGATTAAAAAGTATGAACAAGCAGAAAGGAAACTCCAAGGTCAGTAGTGCATGAATGATTGAATGCAACATTTACTCTAGTGAAATAGGGGACTAAGCCCTAAGAAGTAAAATAAACCAACTTCAATTAATTTAATGCAGAAATACATGTTTTTATATAGAATAACATTCTACTAACTCTTACATCTGTAGAAAACATATTAACTTGAAAGCTATGGTGTTTCATGATCAAAACTAAACAGAGACCATGACCAAGATAAGCAGGTTAATAAAAACCACTAATTTTTAGAAAATATGCATTTTTCTGCTGTACCCATAATTTCTTATCATCCTCAAGAAGAAAATATTGTATTTTCTAGTCAAAGCTCTCCAGAGTATCAGAAAACTCATCAAGGGTACTTAAAATTGCTGAAAGGAGACTGCATGTTAATTCAACTGAGGCACTGTAGATAATTCAGTTCCATATTGCAAAAAGTCTCTGTGCAATGCAAACACCTTAGACCTGGCATGACTCCTAAGGCAGTCTGGGCTTTTTTTGCTGTTCCACGACTGTTCCTGTTGCAACCATTTGGCATCGATTGTCATAGATCATTTCTCATCCTTAAGTAGGTTCATTTTCATTCCTGGTACATTAAGTACTGTTTCAACCTCAATCTGAATTGCTGTTTAATAAGATAAATAATCATAAGAAGTAATTACCCAACATTTAAGCTGATTTGTAGCTGTTGCAGTGAGGCAGCAAGATTATCAGGAATATTACATACATATTTCTATTTCCTTGTCTTCTATCTTAGAGAACAAATGGTTTTAAGTTTTCTAAACTTTGACTAAGAGACAGAAAAATCCAAAATTTCTCACATAGTCTGAATATAAATATCTAATTTTGACTCAGGAAACCAATTTATTTATTTTTTTTTTCAATTCTCTAATCTGTTTATTATTATCTATAATACCTATTTACCTTGTGTTGAGAGCTAAAGATTCTACTCAAAATATAAAAAATCTTGAGTGACTCCCTAGAGCAGGTTACTCTACCCCTGTAAAGCATCAATTTCACCTACACCATTTTTGGCAAGAATTTGTCCAATCTTTTGTTGTCACTGTCATCGGTAATAGAAACTTTGCAATTGCATTATGCATTTTATTCAATCTGCAATTAGATATTGTTCCCTATCGGACTAGCTGCATCTTTCTCTCTGGAACCTGAGCTGCAACTTCTCGGCTCATCCACTTTGCATGTTGAAAAAATGGTGGCAAGTCGTCTGCTTTTTATGTTTTAGAAGGTTTCTATATTGAGAAAATGGTGGTTACATGTCTTCTATAGATTTTTATGGTTTAGAGGATTTCTATATTCCATATGAATTCTGTATTCTTCAAGGCAGACAGTCTTAAGTAGGTCAATCTATTTTCACAAATAAATTCATTAACCTCTGATTGTTCTCATTGCTTATTTCTGGACTTTCCAGTAGCTGCACATATTTTTAAATCAGTCACATATGATCTGTTAGACATTATTTTTCAACTGAGACATACTATTGTACACCTTAGTTAAAAAAAATATTTTTTTCTAAATGTTTGCCCTGCTCAAAACCTTTTGGTTGTACATCTAAGGATATTCCTGTTTGGGCAGAAACATGGCTTTTACACTTCATTTTTACCTTGTGAACTCATGAACTCTTTCTTGGCATCTCTGACCAGCACAGTTTGCTCTTATGTAAAATAGTATTTTCAGGTTATACATGTTCGTTTATATATTTTTCTCCCCTAGATGATTGCTCCAGTTTGTCATGATAATTTCAAAATCCAAACCTTCCAATATGCTTCATTCTCAGTGAGGTATCTGTGATCTGTAATTTAATATTAAGCTCTCTATTTCGTCATGCATTAGGTTTGCATGACCAAGCTTTGGTAGTGGGGGGTACAGTGAATAGTTTCTGTGAGAAGCTTCCAGAAGCTTCCTCCATGTCTAGCAGAGCCAATCCCTGGATGTACTGCTGGTCAAGGCTGGCCCAACTAGAAAAAGTAGTAAAGTCTCTGTGATAACAGATTTAAGGAAGAAAATTTTTGCATAGATGTAATTTTGGCCAGAGGAGATTGGTGTGGGAATATGTGGAAGGAATAACTCTACAGACACCAAGGGCAGTGGAGGAGAGGGAGGAGGTGATCCAGGCACTGGAACTAATATGGGGACAGAAGACAACTCTGAAGCAGCCTTTCCTTGAATGACTGCACCTTGTGGAAAAGTGACCCACACTGCAGCAGTCTGGGGATGGATTCACACTGGAGTTCATGGTGAACTCTCCCATACTGGACCAAGAGGAGTCCTCTCCAGGAGCAGTAGGACAAAGCCTCGGGTGATGAACTGACCATAACCCCTATTCCCTGTCTCCTTTCACCACTGGGAGAGAAGGAAGAGCTGGGAAGGAGGAAGGGGTGGGGGGAAGGCATTTTTTAAGGTCTTATTTTACTTATTATCCTCTCTGACATTGTAGTAATAAATTCAATCAATATCTCTAATTTGAGCCTGTTTTACCTGCAATGATGTTTGATGAGTGATCTCTCCCAGTCCTTAGCTCATGAACCCTTCATTATGTTTTCTCTCCCTTGTTCGGCTGCAGAGGGGGGCGAGAGAGCAGCTTTGGTGGGTGCCTGACATCCAGCCAGGGTCAACCCATCACACATCATTAGATTCTTACTGAAAGTAGCAACTAGAAATAGGCCTAGAATAAACATTTTAGAATTTAACAATATAGGGTCAGTGCACTCTTCCTACCTAATTAATAATGCTGGCGGGTAGTTTAGAATGTCATTTTCTAGCCATTTTTGCATCTACTACCTAGTCCTATCTAAATCTTTTTTAGATTCATTTAGAAAGTCCAGAACAAAGTAGGAAAACAAAAGCAGTACTATATACTCCCTCTCTATTCACTTAACCATGCTGCATAGAGAGTATAAAATCCAGTTAGATTTGTATGACAAAGCTTATTCTTACTGATCCGAATGGTAGCCATTCATCATCTTCTTACCTGTCAGGGGCTTAAAATAATGTGACTATTCCACAGTATTTTCTTTTCATGAAGATTCACTTTGTCTAATTTCATTTTTTATGTGATGTAGCCTTTATTACAAAGATTTTACAGCCTGGGTAAAATAAGTCTTCTGGGTTCTTTACTTTAAATATATTGACAAATAAAGTATTACTTAATCCTCAGTCTATTGGGCCATTTGAAAATTGAGGCTATTCAAAAATCTAAATTGTGACAGAATTAAGCAGAAGGTTCTTTTTTTCATACTGAAATCTCATTAAAAGATATGAAAGTAAAGATTAGTGTTCAATTCTCAGTGGGGAAAAGAGTCAGCAGTGGCATCCCCCAGAGCTGAAAATGCCTACCAGGTTCAAATAGCAATTAGAAAAAATAATGGACAATATCTCCAGCAATAGATAATAAAATTTAAATTTAGACCTGTATATTTTAATACCTCTAAAGAAGTGACTATAGATGCTGAAGAAGAAACAAAAAGGATTACAGAAATTACCTACTACATAGGATTAGAAATACTCTGCAAAATGAGGAGGCTCCCATGCTTTTCCCAGATAGCATTTTCTGTTGCTATCAATAGAAACAGGATCTGAATCAGCAAAAAAATTTCCATATTTTTAGGATAGAATTTTTCCATACATAATTAAAAAAAATCCAGAGCAACAAAATAATTCCTAGTAACATAAGATGATGGCCTCATTATCACTCAAGAGCAAGCTCTTGAAGCCAAGATTGATCACTGAAGATAGGTGCTTCATACTCAGAAGTCTAAAGAGAAAACAAACATTTGGTAATAGAAACTGTGTGAAGAACAGAAGCAAGAACATCACAAAGCTATCATAGAAACCCATTGGTTTCCCACATCTAAGATTGATTCTGTGAATGGAGTCAATATTCTAAAAGAATATTCTATATTTGGATATTTAAGATAAATCAGCACTGGTGTTAAAAGAAAATATTTTACATGAGCAGTGACTAAGTAAGCTAGCAAGCTATGTAGTCTGAGAAAAGGAAGGCTGAGAGAAGGTTATGTAAAATTTTAGGGCCACTAAAAGGCTTACAAAAAGACTAGACAGAAGTTATGAAATAGAACCAGCAGGAGCAAGGTAAAAAAAAATAAAGGACAATATTTTATCCAGGCTGTGTGCACATGCTTTCAACAGGTTTTGTGGATCTGTGGGCAGTAGTGAAGAGAATTGAGAGCAGAGAGTTGGTAAACTAAAAAAAAAAATAAATCTGGAAATAAATGTTATTTCAGTACCAAAAGTGATTGGTGGCTGAAAGAGCTTTGGGAAAAATGTCCCAGTCCTTCTCTAGGCATGGTCTTTGGTCAGTGTTAGGCACAATGTATAGAGAAATATTTTGTATAGAGAAATATTTTTTATGATCCAGTGTGCTTGGTCTTTTCTCACCCCAGTAAAATCAGGAACCACTGCCAGAAGTGAAGATAGGGACATGCATGCTTTTGAAGAAATGTAAAGTAATTTAGTGGATTATTGCATTTTGCCAAATACTGGATTTAGGATTTTTTTAAACTCACGAAATAAGAACAGTTCTTTACAGTTATTAAGTCAAAGGAGAAAAATACTTCTATTACATGCAAATGAAGTCTGTGAAAATAACAAAATCAGCCAATTAACTTGAAATTCTAGCAATGATCTTTTTTTCCTCAGTAGCCTTTGGTACTATTCATATTAACATAATGTCCCATAATACCGTCACAACAATTGAAAAGCTCTCCATGATTAACGTTCAGCATTAGTAAGAAATCATGAGACTCTTGCACAATGGAAATCCTAAATTTCAATATACCCTGTATTCTTGACATACTGCTGGAGGAAAAAGCCTTCTGAAGTAACAAACAAACAAATAAGAACTTAATTTTTTTTACTGTACATATGCTTTTCGGCACAGTTATGCAATGTTTTTTCCCTGATTTCTACATGTCTAGTAAGGCTTCAGATGTGCCTGAAAGGCAGTTGGCATGTGTGCAAGCTAGACAAAGTGGGAGGTAATAGAGATTGGCAGAGGGAATTGTCTGAGGTTTTGGATTATTCTGCAAGGCCTGCCTCAATTAAGAGAGTTTGTTACCTTCTTAGCAAAATGGTTCACTACTGGAGGTCCCAAGTAGGTCAAATATTGTTACTGACTTTTCAGACTGTACTATGGACAGGAGCCTTTTTCAACTGATGCATCACCACTGGATTATGGTCTACCATCCTAGATGAAAATCCCTGCCTAGGAATACTCTGGTTTAGTGAGGAGTATCCAGAAATTACATTTCAGCAGAAGACATTAAAATGAGACAGACTCTTGATCATTTTGTAATCCTCAAAAACTTTGTCTGAATGTTGAACTTCATCTCCATACCTAGTTTCATACAAATTCAAATGGTACTTCCTCCCTGTAAAGTCTGGGCCAGCTGTGCATCAGCTGTATGTGAGGTTAACAGACATCACCCACTTGGAGATCTGTATCGCAACAGGAACCTGATTTAGAGTCATGAATAGTGTGTACTTTCTAAAAATACCTTCGAAATCAAGCTAGATTAAATAGCATCTTTTACAGAACAAAAAATTGACACCTCTGGAGTTCAAAGGTTTAGATATCACACTGTGATTCATGAGAGCTAGTTCAAGTATGTTTTCTCAAATATCATTCTAGGAGGCATAGTAGGTTTCTTTGTTTTACACTCTTACCACTCTAGTGGTGCCCTTTCTGGTTCTATTTTTACATGTCTGATAAGAGACAGAAAAGTACTCAAACAAAGAATGAAAGTTCAACCTTTTTTTTTTTTTTCCTCAATTGTTGCAGAATTTAGCTTAGTGAGCTGCACTATACCTGAGGATGTAGTTAATCAGTAGCTCAGTTCAAGAACGTGCAAAGTGCACGTGAGAACATCTCTGGACATGCTAAGCTTTGAGGTGGAAGTAGAACCCCTCTTTCAGAGCAACATTTGCTTCAAGTACTCTACCCATCCTACCTCCATCTTTCCAGTCTCAGACTGAAATCACACAAAACCTGGCCTTCTTTGAGAATCTTATTCTTGGGATAAGAAAAGTTACTGATGAGAAATGTTAGCAAGTTCTGTCCTAATATAGTTCTTACCAGAGAACGCCAATGAGATAATTTATTCTGTTTAATAGAACTAGAATGGCCTTTAAATATACAATTCCCTGATTATTTTAACATTCAATTAAGAAAAAAAAATCAAAGTTTTTCCATTGGGCACTCAGGTATATATCCTATTTGATGCAAACAGATAAGGAATCTTTTTTGCATTTCTTATTAACAGAGTTATTTTCAGCATGTCTATGTTCTCTGCTGTTCACATCCAATTTTACCACGTATTCCAAATAAGAAAAAAAAAAAAAAATCCAGGCTTTTACTAAAGCTAAATACTTGCACAAAAGAAGGTGGAAAGTATTTAAAAGTTCAATGATTATATTGAGATAACAGTAAGTGTTGCAAATACGCAGTGCTTCTAACAAAACCAGGAAATGCTGATCAACAAAAAAGTACTTGGTCAGTATCCTGCATGCAAAATTTTCAGCTTTCCACCCATGGTAATTTTGTATCTGCCATCTTCATTCTGTTTTGGTTTTTTTTAGCTGACTGACACTTTAAACTCCTTTAAACATGGAATTTAAACACAGATTTTGACTTATGTTTTTTTAAATATTAAAAATATAATAAAGTATAATAATAAATATATATAACATACATTAAATATATAAGATCATAAAGCTCAGCATCTTAAAAATAGGAATTCTCTTTCATTTTCCTTTCTTTTTACATTTCTAAGATTTTATTCCTGTCAGTTAAGACTAACCATCTGTGTTAGAAAGCAGTCAGGATGATGAGCAAGATGTCCAGTGTTAAACTTCTTACTTAATTGCATTCTATCTGAACTCAAGAGAAAGAACAACATTTTCTGCCATTCTGACTTTTGAGTAATTCACCTCAGCCTGTGAGGGATTAAGAGTCAAGGAGCTTCATGTCTTAAACTTTCAATCTCTTTATCTGATAAAGAGCTGACAACAGTTTCCACATACCTATCTATTTTCATCTCACGATCAAAGCTGCATTTCTACATGTTAAGATAAATACATCTCTACACACAGAATTTTGAGACTAAGTCCTCAATAATCTAAAAGAAAAAAGTACAGTTTACAGTCATTTCAGCAATACACTAAGGACTTTGTGTCAAAGTTTTCTCAAAAACTGTACAGCTTCTGAATAATACTCCAGCAGAACTTAGGGAGAAACCTCATACCAGTTGTACTAGGCATTGTTCAGACACACACATTCCTGTTCCAAAGACTTTAATTGCAAGCAAGGAAATTGAACAGCAAAAAGACTGATGGAGAGCAATAAATTAAGCTCAAGCAGCTCTTGAAGACGAGGCAAAAAGTAGGAGTGAGACATGGAGTAATAACTTCCTTAGGAAGCTAATAAAGCAAATTTGCTTCTGTCCTGTGGAAGGAGCTATCAATACACATCTTTCCTTTCTAAAACCTTTATTTTTCCCACTTTTAAATGACAGAGCCATGTACACACTCTGACAGTCTTATAACAGTTGCTCATCCACTTGAATGAAAGCAGACTAACACTAACTGCCCAGAAGGAGCAGCAAGAAACCTCTTATAAAAGCCAACTGTGCATCCTGTGCACTCAGCCACAGTTAGTGTTTACCAGCAACAATTTCCTTTCAGTCACATGCGGAGCTTTGGTGAACCTACCTTATTTCCACACCATTAACTTCCAAACATTTTTTTCTTCCCACTGTCACTCACCATGATCTCTTCTGTGCTTTTCTGTCAAATCCAATAGCTCCTTCAGCAGTCTCACTCTATCTCAGAGCAAATCCAAACCTTGTTTCCTCTGAACAGCTTTTTTCTCATTTGTATCTGATTTTCTGAGTAATTGGGGCAATACCTTGAAAATGGGTTATCATCATTATTCTATGTTTATCCAAAAATTATGAAGTGTCCCATAATCCAGGTGTTGTAGGCAGAGACAATTTAACAGGGTCACTTAAAGGAGCAAGGCACAGTGCTTTACTTTCCCAGGCAGCAGCATTACTGAGCTACACACCAAACTGTTCATGGTTGGCAGTGCTCTGAAGCATGGGACTTTATCTTCTGTAAATGGGATTAGCAAATGAAAATATGTATTCTAGTTAGAATAGAGAAGGATTATCAGCAAACCGGGACATTTCTGTGATGTTCCTTTTAGCTCTATTTTCTGGTGAGCACTAATGCAGCTTTTGTTAATCTCTTCTGTGAAAAATGCACATATTCAAACATGTTCTACATGTTAGATTGCAGGTTTAGACTCTCAATTTTAGATCATCTCTTTAGTAAGAATAAAAGAAATCTCTGAGTCATAAATTTTTCTATTAGAGAAGGAAAAGGTTGTGTTGTAGAGTCATTACAAATAACAGAGCAACTTAATGCAGAAAATATATAGCCACTCTGTGCACCATTTTAAATATTGTGTCTTTTTAGCTTTAACTTTACCCATTTTATATAAACATGTTTAAAAATAAAAGGAAATGCTGCTGCACAAGATTTTCTTTATGACCCTCTGAAAAGTAGATTTTGATATGTTCCCCTGAAAATGGTAAATCATCTGCTCACAATTAATCCATACTGGTTCAGCAACACTGAATTTGTCACCTGACCCTTCATGGTGTCTCTGAAACAGGCTGTGCTGCTTTTGCCTGTGGTAGAGTTATATTTTCTCACTGTGACTAGTATGGGGCTGTGTTTTGGATTTGTCATGAGCACAGAGTTGATAATATAGAGGTGGTTTTGCTGTTCCTGAGCAGGGCTTACGCAGAGCCAAGGCTGCTTCTGTTTTCATGCTGCCACACTGGTGAGGAAGTTGGGATTCCATGTGAGGCTGAGAGGAGACACAAACCAGCCAAAGGGGTAATTCAGACCATATGGCATCATGGTCAGTACATACAGGGGGAGGAAGGAGCAGGAAGGGGGAACATTTGAAATGATGTTTTTGGTCTTCCCAAGTTATTGTCACACGTGGTGTGGCCCTGCTGTCCCGGAGATGGCTGAACAGATGCTTGCCCATGAGAAGCACTGAATTAACTCCTTGGTTTATTGTGCTTCTGTGTGTGGCTTTTACTTTCCTTGTTAAACTTTCTTTATCTCAATCCAAGTGTTTTCTTTTCCCCTTTTTATTTTCTCCCCAAACCTACTGTAGGAGAGTGAGCAAGCAGCTGCATGGGGCTTGGTTTCTGACTTGGGTTAAACCAAGTTATGACACAGGCTCATGAAAATTTGTCATATAGTCTTATACCAAAAACAAGCAAAGACTATTTCCATATTTACTATAAGTTCATCTTCATTACATATTGCTTAGTTTTATTTGCAATTTAAAACGTGATATAAATCTATGCACAAAACCCCCCTAAATTCCTGAAATTTCATTGAACAGCAAATTCACCAGCATGAGCATGAATTATCTAAGTTGGTTCTACATGGCAGTTCAGACATCCAGAGACTGACTTTCCAAAGACTGGATGTCTTTGAGAGTTTGTGGGACAAGCTCCTGTTATATGCATGAGGGAAATAACACAGAATTTTTGTTTCCTTTTACAGTTGTAAGAAATAAAGGCATCAATTACACAGGATGTAAATCTCTCATTTGTATTTCTGAAGACTAAAGTCAGAACCCTGAATTTTAGGAAACCAGAGCTCCAGCCATACAAGGAGTTAGTCAATAGGACCCCCTGGGAAACTTCCCTCAGGGACAAGGGAACAGAACAAAGCTGGCAGATCTTTAAGATTGCTTTCCACACAGTGCAAGAGCTTTCAATCATCAGGTGCAAAAAATCAGGCCAAGAAGGCAAGAGAACAACATGGATGAGTTGAGACCTAATGGTCAAAATAGAGGGCAAGAATGAAATACATAGAGAGAGGAAGCCAAGGTAGATATCCTGGTAAGAGTCTAGAGACATTATCTAGTTGTGCAGGGATGGGATCAGGCAAGCCATGGCACAGCTGGAGTGCAACTTGGTAAAGGATGCAAAGAATAAGAAGAGTTTCTACAGGTTTGTCTGCCAGAAAAGGAAGGTTAAAGTAAGCGTAGCTCCTGAGATAAGCAAGGCTGGCAAACTGATAACTATTGGTAAGAAGACTGTGGTAATAAACTACATTTTTCCTCACTCTTCCCACACCTTTTGAGTGGATGGACAGCAAGACTGGGACTGGGGAAGCCAAATCCTTCACACTGTCAGGGGACCAACTTTACCACCTCAGCATAAATAAGTAAGTCTCTGAGACTAAATATAAGGAATAAATCTTTAACAGTGAGGGTGGTAAAACACTGGAATGAGATGTCCAGAGATTTGTTAGATGTCACATCCCTGGACACTTCAAGGCAAGGTTGGATGGGGCTCTAAGTAACCTATTCTAATTGAATATGCACTTACTTATTGCAAAGGAATTGGAGTAGATGATCTTTAAATATTCCTTCAGGACAAAGAATTGGATTTTTCTGTTTCATGTTTTACTTAAAAACTAATGGAAATAAATAAAATATTTTAAAGCAGCAGAGTGCATCCCTATCTGCTATATTGTTATAAAAGAAAGAAAAAAGTGTGTGTATAAAAACCTTATGATCTTTCCTCATAATTTGTAAAAGCAAAGCAAAGCATCCCTTTTCAGTACAAATAAGGGATAAAATGGTAAAACTGCCAGCTAATAAGCTAGACAGTTGTTGCCTTCACTACAGACACTGTCAGATTGACACAGCAACTAGAAAGTTGTGAAATAGGAGAATAAATGGCATTCTAAGCAGTTTCATCCAATCATTAACGAGGTGAAAACAATTTCCAATACTGACTATCCCTAGGATC
Organism: Turdus rufiventris; assembly: GCA_013186435.1. Lineage (NCBI taxonomy): Eukaryota > Metazoa > Chordata > Aves > Passeriformes > Turdidae > Turdus > Turdus rufiventris. The sequence continues at coordinate 6,215,800 of PYHW01010840.1, forward strand.
TAAAGACTTAGGGCAAAATTCAAGTTACTAAGTTAATTGGTTTCACAATTATCAGACACAGGGGAAGAAAAATAAACAAACAAAGAAATAAATAAGAATAAAGAGTAGCGGACATCCACATAGGGAAACTCTTTTCAAAGCTTGGAATTAGAAAATTCTATGTTCAAGGACCGTCAGAATTAAAACCTCCTTTTGGAGGAAAATATAGTAAGCAGACATAGGCTTTAGCATGTTTAACAGCCATCTAATTTCATATAATCACATCATTTGAGCTTTCACTTCAAAGAAAGAAGCAGTAAAATACATATAAATTCTCTATCAGTTCTCCCTTCTAAAATATCTTTTCTGGTCTCTATCCTCCTCCCCCTTCTTTCTTCACCCTAGCAATGATTTCTGCCTCTCACAATCTTGATTGCTCTGATGACCTCAATCAAAAGGCAATTATCCAGTAAGGATGGAAGGTAATTATTCCCATCAAGGAGAGATTGAATGCACCTGAATAGACAGCTGCAGTTCTTCCAGGGATTACATTATTACTATAGAAACTGCCTCCATTAATTTCTGATGCATGTCAAATTTATGATAAAAACTTGATTTGTTTGCAAGACAACTACTTTTCCCATTTCATCCAACATTCATTTTCAGGCAAGAGCAACAGTCAATTGTAAGTTACTTTAATATATAAGTGACAACTGTCAGCATGCAACCATCTGCTCAGAAGTGAATGACATAAAATCAGGAAAGGGAATTGAAGCTCCAAATAGATATACATTATATAATTCCAAATAGAGCCAAAAGCATGAATACTTCTGCCCAAGCTTGCCAAGATCCTGCTGTAGGGACAACAGTATAGGGACAATATATATTGCATATATGCATATATAAACCAGAAAGA
>PYHW01010840.1:6220263-6233264 GCA_013186435.1 Turdus rufiventris
TATAATGAACGCACCAAGAGAATATATTTTAAAACCAGTATGTGACTGTAAGTAAGCACAAAACCAATTATGTAAGTAATGCCTACATCACTCATGCTCTGTTTTTCAGATCAACAGACATTTTAAAGTTCCCAGTAATAAGAACTTTCCTGATCGTTACCCAGGGAGAAGATTTGAAGCAGGTTTTTTTTTTTAAAAAACAGAAGAGCAACCAACTTTTTTTTTTTTTTTTTTTTGAGCTTTATTTCCTACATTAGAAAGTGATAGCCTTTTCAAAATTACTGAGGAGCACAGTACAAAACCATGCTTCTTAGAAATACACTAATTCCTTGCTAGGCAGACCATCTGTAGCAGGAGATTAATCTTCAAATTCAGTCTCAGCTTAAATCTGAAGAGGCTAATACAGGCAGTAAGTGCTAAATGGAAGGAGGGAGTTGGAATTTGACTACCAGACATAATTCAGTGGTTTATAGCAATCATGGTTTACACTAATCTGTTTTCATTTGCTCTGAAGCAGGCTAAGAAAGCTAGTGCAGCCTGGCTTTAGCTGCAGAGCAGTCTGCAGCCGGCAGCCCCCCTGACCATGACCTGACAAGCTCCTCTCTTGCCTGATCTTCATCATCTGTATAGTCCTCTACCTGCCTCCAACCACCTACTTTTTGATCCAATATGCAAAAAAAAAAAAAAAAATACTGAAAACTATTAAAAAAAAAAGAAGTAACCTCAAATTTATGTGATGATTAAGAAAAAAAAATGCTTATTCCTGCACACATTATGCTGTCAGAATTACTTAGCAGAGTTTGAACCCTCTCCAGGTGCATTAATTCTGGTAATGATGTGTTTCTTGCTACTATACCTAGTGCCAACCTTGGAGAGAAAACACCCGAAAGTGGACAGTTTTCTGCCTGGTTAATGAGCCACAATTCCTTGGGATAAGGGCTGAGGAGTTGCAAGGGAGGTGGTAGGACTGCACACAAGTGGGCAGAGAGGAGGGATCACAGGTAGCTTGAAGCTGAGTTTAGGCTGCAGGGGAGCCCCATGCTCCATTGCTGCATTTCTGCAGAGGAGAGGACACAAGGTATAGGTAGGACATAATGATTTTACTTTTGTATTTTCAGCTGTGCTAAAGCTGAAAATCTGAGGTGGCTAAAGAGACCTGGATGTTTAATAAAATGTTGAGTCTTACGCATGATAATATTGTCTAGGATTTCTTCTTTCCCTTATAGCACACAACTGTGCTTTCTGTTGGATCTTGTCTCTGGCAACAAGAAGTAATAAACCTGCAGTGATCCCAAAACTACTTCCTGCCATATAACCTTAGTGTAGCAACGGCAGTCACCAAAAGTATGGATACAGGGTATGGCTAGATGTCAGCAGCCAAGGCAGCTGGGTTATTATATTAGAAAACTCAGCATGCCTGAAGCACAGAGTGACCCACACTGAGGGACATTCAGCCTCAAAAAATGCAGCATCAAGGCATGATAGTTCTCACATTTTACAATAAGATGGAGAAAATATATATAGTGCCCTTAAGACAAATTCCTGGATGTCATCTCCCATTACAAAGGTTTTACTCACATATTTTAATTTGAATTTCTTCATGGAGAGGTCAGTAGAAGTCAACGATAAGTACAAACTGCCATACCTAAAATTCTGAATCATCACTATGTACATTTCAAAATCTTGAAGTACAATTTATTCTTAATCATTATGTGATTTCTGTGGAGAGATGCTATTATTTAGGGAAAGTGGATGATCTACAATACAGAGATGAAACAACCTTTTAAAAATTGGCAAAATTTCCACGTCATATTTTTATATAAATGCATGGAAACTGCATTGAGAATAAACACCATGTCCACTCTCTCCAAATATCTGCTAATTTGGTGTTGTACATCAATTAAATATTTCATAAAGCAGCATTAAATAAAAGAGTGACGTAACTTCAGATTTGTGTGCAAACTCAAAAATACGTATTTCACACCCATTTACTGTATAAAAAATGGTTTAAAGAGTGTCAGCTGTAGTAATAACAGCACAGAAAAAAAGATATTTTGTAGATTGAATTCAACTATAAAATCAATTAGGTAGCATTAGCCAAAAGAGAACTTATAAACATACCACTTATATATTCTGTAAAAAAAAAAGAAAAAAAAGCAACCAGGAAAACTATCTCTAAAAACTAATTTTGTTCTGCATGAAGGAAATTGAATAAAATCTAAATATCTACAGCTCTTTGTCTTCAAAATTATGTGTCCACAGATTTAGTACCATCAGCTTCTTGCAGTACCCCAACATATTGGTGTGGGTTAAGAGAAAGTGTATTCAGTGCTCAATTTATCACTCTGCATAGTAGTTTGCTCACCAGATGTACTGAACAGAATGTAGAACATCCACGTTCTACCTAAATTTATCCCAGTAAAGCATTTGGAGTTTTTTTTTCTCTGCTTAGATTTTTCACTAAATTTTATTGAGCAGCAATGAGTATTCCTTCAATGTTCTCTTGAGTTGCCTAATGAGTTCTGCTATTACTGGTGTGGAAGAGAAATAATTTCCTCACAGACAAATGACTAAATTGTATAAACCTTAAGTCCTGTTGAAATTCTCCAAATAATACTGCCAAAACTTTACATTAATTTTGTCTTTCTACATATTGTTTTATGTATTCTACATTACTTTCATACCTATAGTGAGCTCTATTTGTGGTTAAAATCCTTCAATTATATTTGGGAAGGGAAATATGAGATTTTTTTTCTTCCTATTAGAGAGAAAACAAAGAGAAGAAAGCAAACACTCTCTATCTGCACTAAGCCTGTTTATCATAAACAGAAATGCAATAGGATGAGAGAGAAAAGAGAGAAACCTAGTAAGTCAAACATTTAAATGACATATATATATCCAGAGAATACGTGGAGGACTTCAACCCAAAATTATTTATCTTGGCATGGCCAGAGTAAGGTCCAGCAGTAGGTTTACACTGTACTGGCCAGCTTTACCCCACTCCTCTTGAATTTGCCAAACCTGTTCATCCCCCTCTTTATAATATCCTTAAAACATCCCATAGCTAGACTTACACATCTGACAAACCTCTTTAATATCCCATCATAAATTTGCTCTTACCCTTGAGACCAATGCTGATCATGTTTCTTCCATTTTTTGATTATGAAGCTCTGGGTAAATCTCTCCAAGGCTATGCTTCACTGATCCTTTCCGTGTTCTGTGAGCTCTTGATCTATGGTAGTGTTTCTGTAATTTCCACATCAGTTAGGTTTTTGTGTCTAAATGTTTAACTCTTTACTTCTCATGATTCATATAATTGTTTTTAAAGTTGAATTGCCACTAACCAGATATCATCACAATTCAGATGTCCTTTCATTTCAGGTGTACACATACATTTTACCACCCATATATCCTTATAATACTTCTTCTTTTCTAAACACAGAAGCACCTCAATTAAGGGTTTATGAAGATTACCATTTAGAAGTCTCCAAACAACAACAGTCTCATTGTGCAGGATTGCAACCTTAGTATCTGGATTATTTTCAAATTTACAAAATGCTACCCTTCAAAATCACCCTATATATTTAAAAATGGGAGAAATGAAACACTCTCTTTTAGGGTCTTCATGACAATTAAAATATTTTCTTACTGATATTGCTCATTACACCAAAGAATAGGACCAATCTTTCCTTGTTTTCAACCTTTTATAATAATGACTTACTAATTGTAAAGAACAATTACAAAAACAACCTTTTCCTTCACTTGTGAAGCATCTGGTGTACTGGAGTCCTGGTACATGACCTGCTGCTGCTACTGGCTCCTCAAGAGAAATCAAACTAAACCAAAATGAAAGCCCAGTATTAAAGAACATTGCTACAGAGGATAGTTGAACTTCCCTCTGCAACCTTGGCCTTTGGCCTTGATGATACTGCTCTACTAATCTGCTGCCCTACTTCATTTCATCACTTCAATTTTCTATATTAAGGCCCCTCAGGGTAAAGACCTTCTCTTATTCTCTCTGGTATAGAAGGATTTAATCTCCACCAGGTCACTACAAAACAAATAATAGACTTCAATAATTAAGAAAATATCACTTTCCTTTTTTCTGGCAGAACCCTATATAACATCTTAGAAAAATGTCAAGGTTTTCACAGGGCCCTGCATTGTTAGAGTTGTTGTGCAGTAGATAGAGATCAAGAAATTAATGATCCTACATTTTCTGTCAGAATGAAAAAAATGTTATGCCTCACAACAATATAAAGAAGATAAATAAATAACAGCCTGGGCTTTCAACACAGTGTGGAATTCTGATCATCTCTGTAAAGAAAATCTTCCACCATCACATTAAAAAATTCGTAGTATAATTTTAAAAAACTTAAAAATCAAAGCCAAACCAGAACCAGAATATTCAACTCCAAGTTCTCTAAGACAAACTCCTTACTTCTCTTTACTTTCATTGAAGTTTAGTCATTCTGAACAACAAACAAAGCCTGAGGATTATGGATGTCTCCAGTCCTTTTAGTGATGTGCCCTTGAGGAGCTGTGCCTCATCACTCCTCACCAGACAAAATCTTTGAGGGTTTTCAAGGACAGTGCTAAAGAGAGAGAACTCATTGCAATATTCTAGCCCAAAGGCACAGAGAGCTTGGGGCAGGTTTCTGTCCATTATAATCTTTGAATATTTCAGAAATTAAGATGGCTGAATAAATATGATGTCTGAACTCTTTGACTACAAGGCATCACCAGTCTACACTTCCATGGTTTTGAATTTTATAGGAGATGTCACGTCTAAGTGATATAAGGGGGAAATTGCCTGTATTCTGAAACTGAATAAATAAAAATAAAGAGAGGATCTTAAGATTTTAAGCAAATTGTAGAGGTGGAAGAGTCAAAAGTCAATCAAAATCAAGAGGAAGAATTGGAAGAATAATAGACTAAGAAGCCTAGCTGATGCTGTTACAAGAGGTTATTCTGAAAAGAAAACCTATCCAAAAGATTCTCTAATCTTCACGATATATATCCTGAAAGCTGTTTTCAGGTTTTTATGTGTTCATGTCACTTAACTGCAAATTCAGTTTAAGAGTTTACAGAAAGTATAATCTAATCAGTTATTGTACAATCAGATTCTCACTTTTTTCTTATTACATTTTTTTTTTAAATCTTTCTCTTATTCCTTAGGTTTCTTTACATATTCTAGATCTTTGTGTGCTCATAGGTAGGTAATGATCATTCTGGAAAATGAGATGCCTAACAACTCAACTCTCTTAAAAATGTTTTTCTGTAAGAATTTATGAAGAAAACAATAAAATAAACAAAGAAATAAAATCCCTCTATTTTCAGGGCCAGTTGAAATTGTCCAATTGAAGGAATCCCAATAAAATAAAATGCAAATTCACAACCAAACCAAAATCATCCCAAGGTAGTATTTATTCTCCATCTACTTAATTTCTTTAGAACTAAAAACTGTAACTAAAACAAGTAATTAAAAATTAATAAAATATTATAAGAAATAATGAGATGTTCAAAATTGGAAAATAAAAGAATTTTATTTCTTAAGATATTGAAAATGTCGTTTTAGCTAATTTTAAACATTTTCAGTCTTTTTTCTAGCTCTTTATTGACACCAGTCCTTTCTAATAAAATAAAAAAAATCCTGAATTTTCCATTTAGACACTATTCTACAGAAAAAAAACTTCTCAAATGAAATTATTCATCTAAAATGGATGATCTAAAATCCTGTCTTCCAGCATAGAAGCCTCCTCAGACAGAAGTGATGCAAACAACTACTTATATCACCTAATTGTCATCAGAATTTTTTCAAAAGTTAAACCTATAGAATTACTCAGTGACCTACTTGTTACTTTGATAGGTGAAATTCCCAGACTAAGAAGCACCTTTAGGAAAAGATTATGGAGCAGTCCAACAAAAATGAAAGAAAAACAAGAACATCAATGATAGATTTCAGATATGTGGCAAAAGTTGTGTGACAGAAAGTAATTTCTGGCTACCTTTCTGAAAGGTAGCAATAACTAAGAAACACTGGTCACAGAATTGCTTTTCCCATTTCTTTATTTTATAGTGCATTGAGAGTTTACACCCATTGACCATTTTTACTAGGTACAAGTCTTCTGTCTTTACTACAAATTGTAAAACACAAATTACAACTCAAAAAGACCTGCAGGAAAATAACTAGCTTAGCTTTTTGAGGATTCTGTGAATTTTGTTTTATCTTCTTCCTGCAAATTCAAATTTTGAGATTCTGTGAAAAATCAATGTATCACCACCTCTTCAGGTGAGCTCTCCACTACTGGAAAAAAAACAACTCTCATAATGTGTTAGTTTGGAAAGATTTGCTGGTAAATTTTACAGTTTTAAGCAGTTTGGTGGACTATTCAACATTTAGCCAAATGCAATCACGAGCCTAAAAAAGCCACTTCTTTTTGAGATTTATGCAAAGTTCAAAATGTATCCTGACAAAAGTTAAATAAAGCATTGTACTGAAATTTTTATTAATGGGTGTTAGCTCAGGTCAAGCCTTGAAAGTGGGTTCAAGATTTTGCAAGAATAATGAAAATTTATAATTATAAAGATTCTTATTTTGTAAAAATAATTGTCAGAATGTGTCAAACTTGCTACTTGCCTTTCCTCATGATTTTCAAATATCCTTGCCATTACAGGCTGCAGGACTTGCTAAATTATTGAGAGCTAGCTTTGCTCAGAGGCCTTTTGAAATTAAAAATAACCAATTGAACTTGTCTCAGTAGGGGTTAAGCAGCATTATACCAACTATTTCTGAAATTAAACTGCAATTTGATTTCAAAAGTACTCAGACACTTGGACTGGATTAAGGAGTTGCATTATTCTTATAAATGTGATTTTATTAATTAAGCAATCATGAAGGAGTTGCCAAATGGAACCCTGAGTAGGAAAAGTCATTGCAGTTTCTAATCATAATCTTTTAAAATTCCTAGGGGCAAAATGCAGTTTGTGATTTATATTTTGTTGCATTTTAACATCATTGAAGAACATTCAATTTCTGCAAGCATCTTTTAAAATATATTGTTCCTGATTTTTCAGATCTTTCCAGGAGAATAATAATTTAATTTCAATTAAAGAAGGATGGTCCTGTTTAATGATTAATATTACTAAATTTATCCGTCTGAAGTATTCAAGCTTTTTTAAGGGACTAGCCAAAGTTGTCATTAAGCTGGGTACATAATTCAACAAATTTTTATGATTGTAGGCAGAAAATAAGCAGCGAAGGTTAGGGAAATTCCTGAGGTCTACCAAACTTACCTAGGTTCTTATAAGATTATTGTACACAAGTATCTGACTCCTGAAAATTATATGAGGATGTGCAATTCTTTATAAATGTTTTTTAATGTACATCAGCAATGGAGTTAGCCAAAAAATGCTAAAATAACGTAGCAAAATGTTTAAACAAATAACTTTTATCTTTGGTTTTGAGAAACCTTTTAGCTGAATTTTTTTCATTAAATACACAAAAAATTGCAAGTGATTTGAAAATGTATTGTTTTTTTCCACAAACAGGTGATTATGGTATATCCTTATATGATTGACACACAGATAATTTTTTTCTGTAGCTATTTTCAAGTGTTCCACAGCAACAGTTATGGTTGCTTCTTACAAAAGGAAAAAGAAGATAGAATTTAAACAAAGAAGTAGTCATGGATGTGTACAATTTTTTTTTTTTTTTTTTTTTTTTTTTGACCAATATTATCAAAAAAGGCAAAAAGGAGGAAAATTGGCAAGGATAAAACCCACTAATTTTAGTTTAAGGCTGGCAAGATCTCAAAACACTGTTTTTCTCAGCATACTTCCTTACATATTCTGACCAAAGTACGGCTGATAAACTTCTACTGATGTTGGCTCCACTACTGAGGCAAGAAACTCAAAAACTAAAGTGAAATATTTCTGTGAGCATTATATGTTGGATTTTCTGAGACCACTTTCATTGCCTTCACTGAGATGCAATATGCAATTTTATCTAACAAATTTTTTTCTAGCACATAAAACACGGTCTTTGTACAACTTTATATTTAGTCCATTACTATTTATGAATGAATCAATCATTAATTTTTTGGTGGATCTCCCAAACTAAGCTTTTAGTCTATTGTGGTGACCTTGTGTTATCCTTTTCAGTCTCACATTTCCATGATTTTTAAGTCTTTCTGGTTTAAAAAGAAATATTACTCTCATACTTAGAGGTGAACTGGTACTGGCTAGCCTAAACTCATCAGCACAAAAATAAGGAGCAAAGATAGATAACCCTGAAGTGTAAAGAGAATGTTAACATGATGAAATAACATTAAAATATTAGTATTTAGTGATGGAATTTCAGTTTTCTCATACCAAACTCATCACAAGTTTGAAGGTAGAAAGTCAGCAAAATAGCCTTTAGTTTCTACCAGCTGTTCTACAAACATTGGTAGTAGACAAGCCCCTATCACCATGCCTTACAATCAATATCACCTCTTTACCTGGTGTCATTCAATTTATGTTCAAATGATAAAGCAAAGCAATATTCCACTGGATAAAAAAGAAACAAACCAAAACACAAAAATAATAATACAAAACCCAAACAAAAAACAAAACAAAACAAAACAACAACAAAAAAAAAACCCAAACCTCAAAGCCACCACCACACACACACACAAAAACCCAACAAAGAAACAACAGCAACAACAAAAAAAAAACCCAAAAAACAAAAGAAAAAATCCTACCAAAAAACACTATTATGGGATATTTTTTCTCTTTACCACTTAAATTCAAGGTTATGACACTCAAGTTCTTCATAAGACTTTCATCTCTGCATAAATGAGTGTTTAAACACCTTTTCAGGCTTATCCCTAAGTAACCCACCCCTAACTTCAGGGTTTCTTTGATGTTTGATTGAAGGTTATGTTCAAGGACCTAAATTCAGCTTTCTGCAATTTCTGTGAATGTCTAGGCCAAGGTGATATCAACAATGGAATTATATGAAGTGGCATTCTCTATTAATGCAGTCTTCTTTACTCCCACTCAGTAAAACTCCTTTTTTGATTTTCAACAGTTCCAAAATAGTCGAGTAAACAAAAAATACTTGCCTCTTAAGAAAGATGCATGACAATCAAATCTATAACCCTTGGCTACTCTCTCTTTAATTCTTCTTGAAGTGCTTCAAACTGAAGCTGCTGTTTGGAGGTGGAACATATTTCCACACACCCTGGTTCTAAACTCAGCCTGAACTAAACAATGTAGGCGACAACACTCTCTTGTGAATCTTACAGCCTCAACATAAATTAATTATCTCCACCCTAATTTTGCCTAACAATGTCAGAATAAAAAAGAAAGAAAACAAAAATGTTCTAAGAAGGAGGAAGAAGGAGAGATTGCCTCAATTTAATCTCATATATTTTTTTTTCAACCATGGGAACTGAAAGAACGACTGGAGCATTGATCCAGCAATATCCTATTAATTTGCTAAAAAAAAAAAAGAAAAAAAATCCAAGTTCTCCCTTGTTATTTTAAAATTGTTCCCTGAAGAATTAATTTAAGTTTTTCACTTTTTAATGCCAGGAATTAACACATATGATAAAGGGTCAGTGTCAGCACCTGGGAACTGTGTTACTCAGGCTGGTCTCCAGGGTCTCTGGAATCATACTTACCACCCCTGGAGATACAGCCTTGAAGCCAAGAAATTCTTAAAAAAATCCTTGCCTGAATAAAATTAGTGTTTTTAAACCACCTGAATTAAACATTTGAGCAATTAAAGAGAATTAAAATAATTTTTGAAGAAAATAAAGTTTCACAAGTGTGCAACATTAAACGGAGCACTATTAAAAACTTTTTTCCTATAAGAATGACAGTGATTTCCTGGCTGGGGTAAGTGCATTTCCCTGTAATTATTTCATTGCCATTAGTGCATTGACAGTCAGACAGGTTTAGAAATGGACTATATGATCCAATTAATTTATACTGCCAAGAAACGTCATAATTTCAAGAATGAACACTTTTTATTGATTTTGTAGCCTAACAATTCCATTAATATTTAAGAAATACCTACAGAAAAAATAAAGAAATTGCATTTTTAAATTATTGGACTGAACTGGCAATTCGTGAGCACAGTAATTTAAGTAAGCTTCCATAGGAGCAGCTTCACTTTAAGAAAATGTTCCATTAAATACTCTCTTATGGCTCTGAAAATGATCTGTCAAAAGATGCTACTGAAGATGTTTCTATTTGAGAGGAAGTCATGGAAGAACTAGAGGGAGAGTCAGATCACCTCCCAAACTACCCGACAGTCCTGCTCAAGAGCAGATTCAGGAAAAAAAATCATCCCCTTTGCCAGCAGAGGCTGAAATCTTTTTAAAGGAAGGTTTTCTGTGAAAAAAAAATTCCATTAAGTGCTATACCGGTGGTGACAGAATAAGGATACACCCACTCAGAAAGCTGCATGTGAGCTTTTTACTTTTCAGATTCTATTTCAGAGGAGGATGACACAAGTATGTTACAATTTTTGAGCAGGATCTTTGTATTGTCTTACATAGTACTTGGCAGTGTGCAGAGTAGGAACATTGTCATTACTTTGCAGATTGTTAATTTTATTTTCTCAAGACTCTCCTGCGACTCTTCACAGTCCTCTACACCTATGAAGTCATGCACAATGACACTACGCTGAGTTCTGTTCTTTCATAATCTTGTAAGTGGATTATTATTTCTGAATTGAGAACCTGAGCATATGTAATGTTATTCATACTATTTGTATGAATAACATTAAGCTGTCAGGGCAACATGTAGACAAACCTAGGCTGGCAAAAGAAAACTCATAAAAAAACCCAGCAGACAGGAATCAGGAAATAAAATATTTCCACCTAGTGGACAGGGAGCTTTTACCTGTACATTTTGAAGAAAGTTTTCCAACATTTTTGTCCAGATCAACTTAATTTTCATGTTGGTTACCAAGATATCAGAGAATAATGTCTAGAGAAAGAAAACGGAAGTACATTTCCAGTTACAAGTGATATAATATTGAAAGAAAATCCTAGGATGAAGTCATGGAAGGCATTCCAGACAGCAAAAGTTATTTATGGAGAGATTCTGTACAGATTGCTTAGGAATAAAAAATTCATTAAAATAATTGTGATGTCAGAAACTTGAAAGATTTAAACTAATTTAATTTAGTTCCCAGAAGCTATATGAAAATTTCACTTTTCTTAGGTTATGAAGCAATATTTTCCATAGAAGATATAAACTAAGGACACTGATGAACGAAAGTAACCATGATGCACAATTTTAAATCAACAGTTTTTAAGAAATTATCCATGGCAATGTTGGGTCTGCTGATGTCCTGCTTCAAGTCATGAAGTACTAGAAATTCAAGGGCCTGGAACAAAGTTGATGCTGTGTCAATGCAAAGTAAAAGTTTCAAGCAAGTAATTACCAATCTACCAACCACATGTCAATCTTTTGAAAAATAACAAGAAGGACTCAAGTACTAAAAGAAAATGATGCCCTATTAACTGGCATGAATTATACAAAAGTGATGATAGTGTACTTAATAATTACAGGAAGGAAATTAATCCAAATCAGCAAGGAATTATGGAAAGTAGATCTTCACTTAGATATCTTAAAAACATATATTTTTAATGCATTCATAAGATTGGTTGATTAAAACAATAATACTGATATAGTATAGTTAAGTTTTAAAAAGGCAACACTATTAAAATTAAATAGCTTTCATTTCTCTTTCAAAATGCATTGTGGACACTGAAGTCAATGGAGAAGTGGGTAATTGACAAAGTGATTAAGAATAAGGATTGTATAATACTCTGATGATTATCTATTTGGGTCCCAGGTACTTAGTCATTCCAAATACCTATTTCACATTATCTAAAAGTGACCCTAACAATTTTCCAGTCGTAGGAAATAGGATATTTAAATGAAACAATAATCGGACCACTAATTCTGCATTACCTGAGGAGTAAGAAGAAAATGCAACACCACCTCACCCCCACAGTTTGCTTTTCAATGTCACTAAAGTCAAAAGGTCTAAGTACAAAAACCATGGACCCTATTCAAAATGAAATTATCTGAATAACTTCAAAATCTAATACGAGCTACAAGCCAAATACAAATAACAATAATAAAAACCTCTGGTTTTTAAATTATAAATATTGCTTGTACCTATCAGTTCTTTTACAGAACTCCTAGTCAAATATTGTGTTTATAATTCATAGAGGTTGCCAAGGAGCTGGAGGCAGTTCAGAGAAACATTCTTATTGATTTAAAAGTGTGGAAATTACAGCTTCCAGGGAAAAAATTCAAGTCTTTATACTAATGGAAGCATTAAAGTTGGCCAGGTCAGGAGTAAACTACATGTAGAATACAGAATAACCAAGGGAGAATCTTATATATAAAGAGTGTGATGTCACAAAAACATAACTAATAAATTTTAGGTCAAAATAAGTATACATTTAATACACTAAGAGATTAGGCACATGATCAACTTTATGGTAATCTTTTGCAGTATCTATATCAAAAAACATGTTTTAAAACTTGATTTCTTTGTCTTTTAATATGTTCTGTATTTACAGAGACTTTATGACATCTATTCCCCAATTTAGGAAGATCAAGCCAAGTAATAACAATAGCTTCTTTGGTATTACAGTGATTTCACGAATATAAGCCGCACGGACTATAAGCCACATCTCTGGGTGTTGGCAAACATTTAGTTCTTTGTCCTTAAATAAGCCGCACCTGAATATAAGCCGCTCTGTCGTTCACAGNGAGGACCCACGTGCAACAAAGTTGCCAAATAGTAACAGAATCGCGGCATGGCGGGGGGTTTACTGGCTCAGCTAAGGCTGTGCAGGCTTGCAGGCTCGGCCCGCTCGGGGCTGCCGACGGGGCCAGGACAGAGCCCCCTCCCCGTTCCCGCAGCAGCGGGCGGGGACGGAGCCACCCCTGCTCCCATGGCGGCGGCAGCAAGCAGGGACAGA
>PYHW01010840.1:6233443-6243468 GCA_013186435.1 Turdus rufiventris
CGCGAAATGCCGGCTTTTACTGGCAGGTTGCTTGACTCGGCACCTTGGTTTCCACTTCAGGGGTTGGAAATGTCAGAAAAGTATTCACATATTAGCCGCCCCTGAATGTAAGCCGCATTTCCGGTGTGGGAGCAAAATTTTAGTTAAAATGGTGCGGCTTATATTCGTGNAACTACTGTACTTTGGAATACTAGATCACTCTATTATTTAAATACCATTCTTATTGTTAATTTCTCTGAAATGGTGAAAGGTGCACATAAAAGTCACAGGTGTCCCTGATGATATTCTACAATTTGTAATACTAATATTTTGGGAGCTAAACAGAACCACTTATCTACAGGTAACATTAATTCTGTTTTACAGTTTACCAAAATTTCATCTGTTCTTATCATTCATTGCTATGAGACAAAGAAAAAGCCTTATCAATTCTGCCTACCCATAATAAATTCTGTTAAGGAAACTCCACAACTGATTGCTATTAGGTTTTGTTGCAGCTGCTAATCCATTGGAATCAGGAAGACTTGCAAGTTTAAGAAATTGCAATACCTTAAGAGCCCTTTGTCATTTTTTTCCCTTTTTAAAAATATCCAAGTTCCAAAAAAGTCTGGGCTATACACATGTTGGAATGTAATCTGTATTTTTTTAATAGTATGGATGCTTGAGAACATAACTATTGAAAGAATACTAAGATACAAGAAAGTATTATGTTCAGCAAGACGTTGTATATGGCCAATGCATTCTAGTCGTTCAATGTACAGGCAGCACTAAGCTTTGTCTGCAGTTCTGCTGTTCCAAGAATATAACAACTTCAATCAGACATATATTTTAAGATATGGCTAATGACAGTTCTCCAGACTTTCTAACATGGAAATATTAAAACCCTGCAGGCTCCTATTTGGACTGTTTGAATTGCCAGAGCTTCTTCAAAGCAAAGTTAAATTGTCAGTTACACTAAGAAATTATGGTTAAATTTGTATGGAGCAGTTCAAGATCATTTTTGAATATGTCTTAAGAGAAAGCTACAGGAACTTTCACAGCAGGATGCAACTTCTTGATCTGATTTCTACTTTCATAATGCTTTAAGTGCCAGCATATCTTGTTGATATCCCGTGAGCCATGATCATCAAGTTTCTTTCTATCCATTCTTACCTGCACTGCAGGATCATCTCTGGAAATCTGTATTTTCAATTTCACAAAAGGTACAATTACTCATAATGCTGTAAAGTAATTGCATTGAACCATATTTATATCACATTTTCTCTTAGTCAATTGGGATCACTGGCCTGGTGACATGAGTGAACATAATTCTGTGGGAAGAAGAAAGAAACAACATGCTAATGAAATGTGGTGGAATATAGCTTTTCAAGACCTCATGTCAGATGAGATGAGATGAGATAATTCGAGGCCAGTAATAGTGTTTTGGAATTACAGATGTAGGTATTTTAGACTGGGAAGAAAAAATTGCTCTTTCTTATCACCTTGGAAAATTCTGAAGTACATTGAAGTTATGAATTATAAGCCTTTTAGTATTTCTTGTATTTAATCTAATTATTACTAGCTACAAATCTGTTTAAAATCTAAACTCTTTCTATATGTTTGTACGTTTTTTGGACTAAACCCTGAAGTTCTAATTCCTAAAAAAAATAATTCTGACTCTTTTTTTTTTCCCCTCTTACAATCAGAGTTATTCTGGACAAAAAAATCAGAATAAAAACCCTGCTATTTTTTAATTATTTCACTTGGGAAAAAATAATATATTAACTCAAAATTTAATTTTTCATTTAAATTGAATGTTACCGAGTACTAAGGAGTACCATTATGGTTGGGTAATATAGCCTTAATTTGTTCTATCTCTGGAACGTACACATGGAAAAAATATTATGACCTAACTAGATGCTAGCTTCCACTTAAGAGCATCAAAATGAAACCTATATGAAATCTAAAGACTTTAATGATTTCTCCTGGCTCTTAATTTAGCCAAATTGGAAATGTTTTTCCTGGTATTTTTTAAATCAGAGGAAAAGAACAAGTTTGAATTCATACAAGCACAGGTGAATCAGTATTTGCATAAATATTTTCAGTTCCTCTATTAATGATCAGAGAACAGAGAAAATACTCCTTCCCAATATTTCCTTGGCAATGTATCCAGATCTCTTCAAAGCTATGCAATTTCCAAATGGCCCAGCATTGTCTTAGCACCAAGGTCGCTTATTCTGTAACACATTAAAAATGTGAGTGTAGTTCAATATCAATGCCAATTTGGTTTATACAAAAAATTTGAATTCTATTTTCTTATAGCAGCAATGGTAGTCCAAGGCAATCAATACAGGTCTCTTTGGCTCTGCAGGAAATAAAATTCAATGATTTAGTCCTCTAAAATGCACAGAATATTTCTTCCAGAACAATCCTTTATGACTGAGGTGATGATCAATTTCTAGACTATTTCAGACCAATCCTAATTAAACATCTGTGCAGACCCTCTCTCTGTCTCTGTGGTTTCATAAAAACAAAAACAAAAATGTTTTCACATCATGTCTCTGAAGTATAACTGCTTTTTGTTTATTTGGTATCGTAGCATAACCTTCACCTTCACCAATTCTTCCACTTTTGTTGATTGAATCCTCCTAACCCCAGGTGGCACATGAATGATGAGATAAATTAAATTTGGCATCTCTATTGACTGAGTCATTGAAAGGCAAAAAGCAAATCTTGCTGTTTTCCAAAATGTTATTTTTGTATGGAAAAAACCCTTTTTCTAATGAATAAAATTCTATTCAGAAGAAATTATTTCCTCTTATGAGAATTGGAATTACAGTATAGATATCTCATGTGCTACTTCCTATTAAAATGTTTGATTACTTTGAATAGCATTCCTTTGTTGCAGGTACTCATAGTGACAATTCTCTCTACAATTTTATATTTATGATGTTGTTATGTTTTGGGTTTTTTTAAGTTTACCTCAAGTAACATAGGAGACATTATTATTGAAATTAAAGAAAGGCTTGTTCTGCTTGTGCTGAAGGTCAGACTGTTGCAGTCATAAAAATAAGAAGTATTAATACATCCATCTCATATATCTTAGACTTCATTTTTGCCAAGTGTGATGTCCAGATACTATATGTACTTCACGCTCATTCTTCTGAAAGCATCTATAAACTCTGCCTTTTATAAAACTCTTTAAGTTCACGCATAGTCAGATGTCTTAGGTATCATCAGGCAAATACTCTGGCGATTCAGCATGTTTCACTTAGCACAGCCTATATCCACTACTCTTATTGAACATTGTCTTCGTGAAGAAAGCAAGATATTTTTTCGCCAAATGCTTCTTCCAGGGCAAAGTACTATCAAAGAACCTTGCATGAAACAAATAACGAAGACCTCTGTATTTTCCTATAGTCAATAAGAAAGGAAAGAAGAAAAAATTTTCTGAAATATGGAAAGAAGAAGACAGAAGAAAAACCTCACTCCAGAGGATAAAGCAAAGCAGCAAATATGAACAGGAGAAAGAAGAAAAATAAAGTGTGTCATTTGGTCTGTCATAATCTCCTGGAAAACAGAGCGAATTAGAAAGCTTTCCTAGGAGGAGGCAGCAAACAAATGACTGCTTTCCAGTGTCTATCACCTACCTGCATTTTTTGCTTAAGTATTTTTGAAAATCCCACTCAGAAAATGACCACAAAATTAACAGATAACAGGAATTTACTGTCAAAAAAATCAAAGAAAAATCTCCAAATAATAACAGCACTCTCCACACTATTTCAGACCCTGCCCACACCTAATCGAACAAAAGTACACTGCAAGTATGGTAGGATATTAAATTAAAAAAAAAAAAAAACAAGAGAGAGAGAAAAGATAGAATGTACCAGACAATACAATATGTACAGTAATTTCAAGACTATAAACTGCGCCTGATTATAAGCCGCACTTCCGGGTGTCGGCAACTTTTTATTCTTTGTCCATATATAAGTCGTTCCTAATTATAAGCCGCACTTCGGGTTTGGACCAAAATTTTAGTCAAAATGCTGTGGCTTATAATCATGAAATTACTGTAACCTTAAATCCCTTAAATTCCCCTGGCATATGTAACTGTTCAAAGACATGATCACATAGTATTTCCCACATGACCCATAACTCATTTAGGCACTGTGTACTGGAAAAAAACAGGATTATATGTTTCAGATAGCTAAAGTTCAATTTGCAGTGCTCCAAAGTGTTGATAGTCAAAACTGAAATCAGTGGGAGCTTTGCTTTGAATTAAACTTCTGGGAAAGTGTTAAGAAAATTGTGAAAAAAAAGGTCATCTTCTTAGCTTCTTACATAAGACATAAAAACTGGTCAGCACTTTTGTGCATGCTGCCTAATATGGGTGACAAAGATCCTTAGTAAATTGGGGATAATACTACATAATCTCAGAAAACCACTGTAATGATTTGCTAACAGCCTTGAAGAGGGATAATACAACTGAATGAAGACTCCAGAGTCAAACTCTTATGAAAACTAATTATTCTTATTTTGCTAAAGATTTGCTTGTTCTAGAACAGACAGGACTAGATAGGACAGGTATAGAGCAGGTAGGTCAACATAAGACTCCACAAATAATAACATTTGTGGATAATAATAATAAAAATAAATAAAATAAATAATAATAATTTAAACAAACAAACAAGTCACAAAATGTTTAATGGTTCAATTTCAGCATCATGTAGAAATGACTGCAGGCAACCATTCTGGACAGGGATATATGCAATTTCGTTTTCTGCTTTCTGTTTATGATACATAGTTACCATGCTTTTAGTGCTAAGCATATGTCCCTCACAGCAGGAGTTTTTCTCCATACATATAATATTGACTGTTCAAGTACTTGACAAAAATTTAATAGAAACACAGAATGGTAGAATTGTTTGCGCTGGAAAGGACTTTTAAAGATCATCTAGTCCAATGCCCCTGTTGTGGACAGGGACAGTTTCCAGTTCCCATACTGGGACTGCTGGTACTGTTCCATATCTGAATTAATGACATAGACCTTGGACTGGGTGTACCCTCAGCAGGTTTTCAAGTGACACCAAGCTGAGTGGTGCAGTTGACAAGCTTCAGGGAAGGGGTGGCATCCAGAGAGGCTGTGGCAGGTTTGAGAAGTGGATCCACCTGAACTTCAACAAGGCCATATGTGAGGTCCTGCACCTTAATTGGGACAGTCCACAGGATGAACACAGTTTGGGTGATGTATGCATTAATGGAAGGTCTTTGGAGAAAAACTGGTAATACTGGTGAGTATAAAATTGGACATGAGCCAGCAATGTGTGCTTGCAGCCCAGGAAGCCCATTCATTCCAATGAAGTGTGACAAGCAGGACAAGGAAGGAGATTCTCCATTCCATATCTTTAGATTTAGGAACTCAGGAGAGTGGGGAAGAACAATTGCTGAGGGAAAAAAAAAGTGAAGCACCTCAGTCTTCTCCATATCACTTGCCACCAGATACTCTGTCTCATTTGTTGAGGAGGTACAATTTTTCTTTTCCTTTTCTGACAGATGTAGCTGCAGATTGTCTTTTTAATACTTCTCGCTTCTCTCAATTTATTTCCAGTTCTGCCATAGCTTTACTGATCTCATCCCTACACTTTAAGGCAGTTTTGCTATATTCTTCCTTCCATGCACATCCTTGCTTCCACACCATAAACATTTCCCTCTCGTATTTCAATTGGACCCAGAGGATCTTCCTCTGCCATGCTGATCTCCTGCCTTATCATCCTTGTACTCTGAGCCAAACCAGTCTTCTGGAGTGTTGTTTATCAGTGTGGCACTATCTATAATAGACATTACTTTTTGCCTTTGGGACTACATCTGTAAGTTTTAACTTGGAAATTTAAAAATCAATGTACTAAATTTTTCTGTCAGTAACAATAAATAGCTCAGATACAGAGACAAAAGCATTAAAATACAATCCTTCTATTTCTCATCTTGCACAAGCACATTCATTCATTGACACTAACATTAAATTCAAGTGTCTGTGTTTCTGGGGAAATGAGAATTGTTTTCAACTCACATGTGCTCTAAATACAAAATAAATCATCCAATTTTACAACAAAGCCAGCAAGAATTCTAGAGGTGTTAAAGACTTTTCTTCAGCCCCATTTTCGCAAAGGAGTTCTATGCAAATACATACAAAGAGAAATCTTCTCTAGTTTTGCTTAGAATAAGCAATAGAAGAGTCATCAGACTGATTTGAAAAGATACACCACAGCATAAATTTTTTTCCTGGTACATCTAATGCATGGGCTGCAGGGTTTCTACTCTATAAGTCATAACATGCATTTTTTTATCTTTGTCTATACATAGGAAGGGCAACACTAACTTCAAATAAGCTAAAAATTAAGTGTAATAAGTGTAGAAATGTCTTTACACTCCTGAACATTAATATCCATTGCTCAACTTCTTCTCAAATTAATTTTAACTATTTGATGGTCTAAGATAGATGTAAAAAAAAAAAAAAAAAGGCAAAAATTCCTCCAGTTCTCTGACAGTTTGGGCCCAACAAGGAAAAATGAATAATTTCATAATCCTAAAGAAGCCTCTCTGACTTTTAGCACTTCCAAAAGCATCTGCAAATGAAATAGAGAGAGGGAGGATGAGTTAGGGGTGATGAATTCTATAAAGATTTTGGCAAGCATTATAATGCAGAAGGAAGGTGAAAGTACAGAGCAGGTGTCTTTCTTCATCTGGCAACAGAGACAGAAGGACTCCATGCTATAGAGTGACCTCCCCTTGATTTTCTCTCGCTTCTTTTTTCATCCTTCTCTATCTGTAACTTGGTCATTCCCACCATCTGTTAAAGTGGGCAGAATGGTGATAACAGCGACCTACCTGCAGCTTCCAGGCAGATATTGCTTATGCAGCCAAAACCAGTTCAAATAATTTTTCAAACAATGCCAATAAATTTCATTTATTCATGTTTATTTGCACACATATTCAATTAATTCTTACCCTCTAAACAGTCCTAAATATTTGTAAGCAGCCCTTGACTTAATCTGCCCATAGTATTTTATTTTTATTATTTGTTCTTTTTTTAAATTTTTAATCAATTTGAATGTTAAATTTGGATACTTTTCAATATGAAGATAAGTTATTTTAATTCCACAGAGGTTATACCTTGAACTGGAATTTGTTTCCATATTTTTAGGATTTGTGAAGAATTGAAGTAGGGAGGACAAGACTAGTAAAAGTATCTATTGTCTGTGCATTCATCTAATTGCAAATTTTAAGTAAATATCTGGACAAAAGAACTACAACCCTGAAAGCTAAAGTTTTAACCTGTATGTTATATAATTTTCAACACATATATTTGGTAAGAAGAGTGAAAGTGTTTTCTAAGCTTTGGGAAACCAATCAAGTTGTCTTGCAAATCTGCAGGATTTAATATAGATTTAAGAAATTCATAATCTATCTAAGTTAATGTTACTTTCCTACATGTCATCATTTCAGATCATGCCACATTGGAAGATTTATACTCCTCTGAAAGCATCATATGTCTTTCTGCAGTGTTTCTATAGTGCTTCAAAGATCACATTTAACCCTGAATAATGCAAAAAAATAAAGCAATTTCTTTAGATACTAATTTTAATATAAGCACTATAAATCCATTTACATGGTGAGATATTAAAGATTATAAATTCAGATCACATCTGATACCACTTCCACTGACTGGCCAGGCAGGTCAGGCTATTTAAAAGAACAGGATAATATAAGTCACTTCCTAAATTGTTACATATCATGGGATTAAATCCTTAAAACACATTTCTGATGTTTTAGTTTCGTCAAGTAAGTTTTAAAATGCTCTATGAATAATGCCTTAAAAACTTTAATACCTTTGATTTTTTTTTTTCAAGTGTTGAATATATTACCTCCTAAGGAATGGTATCTGTCAATATCACAATATGATAGCTTTCAAACATTTGTTATCTGCAAATGCAGAACATCTGTTATTTTGTCACTTAGCAACAACACTATGCAATAATTTTGCCCTCTCTGCTCCCCCCTTCATTATTATGCAAAATATGTGCAAGACAAGAAATGCTTGGAGAAAAATTGTTCCTGCACTGAGATATTTTGACACAAAAATCTTTTCTCATCAAAGATGAAAAGCACCTTGTCAGTCATTTCTAATTACAGCCTCAGTTCTGTCAGTACAGAGAGACACCAGCTCCCTGTGGTGATGTCATACATCGACATTTACAAAACTACTTTGGACTTTGTCTCCTCTCGGTCATCGCCAAAAGCAGTCAGTGTCAGCACTGATATACACTGATAAAGGGAATTTAAAATTATGAACGCTAATTGTGTTTAAAGTCAAGGAAACTGCATTATGCTTTCTGATATTAATAGCTGCTGAATCATCTAAAACAATGGAGAAAACTTCATTGCATATTCCTATTCTGAGATGCTAAGACATTAAACTGCAATGACAACAGAGATTTCACACTCCAAGAATTAATTTGAATAGATGTAAACTTATTAAAGATTAAAATGAACTATTTAGTGTTCTGCAATTAGTGTTAACATCCAGGCTAAAACTACCAGTGGGGAAATACCAGAATGGAAGTGCCAACCATGTGAGAATGTAAAGCCTCAGAGAAATTCTAACCCTGGCCAAAACAGCATTAGAGAGTCTAATTCAGACTAATGATGAAACCCACATTAGCATAAATCAGAAAAAGAGATAAATAAATCCCCCTGATTAGTTTTATTTAACATAAAGTCTCATTAATTTTATGAAAGTAATAGAAAATACTTGTATGAGTCTAAGATAGAGGTTTATTTTACATCTTATTAGGTATTATTTACAGCTGTCAAGGTAACTACAGCAACAAGAACTTTTTCACTCTTGACATAATTGTCCAATAAGCATTCTTGGTAATTTCAAGACCTTGTAATTAAGAAATCCGGCTATGAAATTATTGTAGGATCTCCAAGTTATTGATGAACTCAGCAAAGATATAAAATGTGTAAAATCCTAGAGTCATAGCATACCTGAGCAAAAGACCTCAAGGATCATCTAGTCCAACCTGTCTTGGAAAAATCATGGTCTAGACAAGATGCTCTGGGAGGCTGTCCCCAGTTCTGGGGAATCCATCTCTTTCCTAGGAACCGCTTACTGTTCTTATTTTTAGAAAATGTTTTTCTTGTGTCCAATTGGAAACTCCCGAGGAGATGGTCATTTTAGAGACCTTTCCAAGGAAGGCAAGAGATATTAACACTTTATTCTAGAGTATGCACAGGTGTACAGAATATTTTGCTTTCAAAAATAAAAAGCACCAGTGTTTTTTAAAATGTTTTTTAAAGATTTTTTTAATTAAAAAGGGCCAAAAGGAGTTTTTCACCCAAGTAACAATATTAAAGTTTTTTGTTGTTTTGTTGGGCTTTTTTTGGGTTTTTTTTCCCTGAACAGTGCAATTTCCTGTACATCAAACAAATTAAGATATACTTTTGCTGAAAAATCTTCGGCAGTAACAGAATCCCTGAAGGACTTGAACTTAGTCTCAATGATCCTTATGAGTCCCTTCCCTCAGGAAAAGCTGTTCCAAAGGCTATGAAGGCATAGCCTTGAAAGAAAAGTAAAAAGTGGAGAAAAATCAAACGTCTATTGAAGAATCAGATTTTTAATCCTTGTGATTCCAATTTCTATCTAAATATTCTTGCTCCATCAAGAATATCAAACTAAAATTCACAAAAAATGTTGAATCTTACATAGATGATGATCTCTTTGGAAATTGCACCGAAAAAGGCCCATTTTATTATACAGAAACACCTGTTTTGTTTTTTAAATAAATATATATCTACTTATATACTCTGAAATGTCTGACTTATCGTATAAATCTCACCAGATGGATATCAGACACTGTATAATAGCACATAATATACAGTAATTTCACGACTATAAGGCGCAGCCTTTTGACTAAAATTTTCCCCTGAACCTGGAAGTGCGCCTTATAATCTGGTGCACCTTATATGATGGACAAAGTTCGGAGCCT
>PYHW01010840.1:6253767-6272316 GCA_013186435.1 Turdus rufiventris
TGTAATTTTAAAGCAGGTGAATAGAGATGTATTTTGCATCAGTTAAAATTTGTTTCTTTTTGCTCTTTCACTCTAACAGAGAATGAAATATTTAGACAAAACTGTAACTATGGAAACATCAGTGAAAAAAGCAACCAGAGAATACTCCTATGGAAAAAATTAGAGCAATATTGTTCTTACCTTAACTTTTATCTTTCTCTGATGTTTTTGATTTCAGGAATTTTAAGAGGAGTTACATAATATACTCTTTCATGAAAAAATTTGCATCCCTTTTGATGCATGTGTCTGAAGATCAAATTCTGCTTTTGGTACATCAGCAAGAGTCTGATTCATGCTCCTGTAAATTAAAGCTGGTCTCAACTCAAAAAATTCAAACATGTTTCTAAATATTGTCTTATGAAGACAAAGACTGTCTAATTTCCCACTTTTCCAAGACCCTTCACCAATACTGTGTAAAAGAAAGATAGTGACAAACTGAAGAGAATACAAGGAGGTCACTGAGATGGTGGAACTGAAGCACTTGCTCTTTATTAAGAGTCTGAGGGGGCTGAGCTTGTTCAGTTTGGAACAGAGTTGGCCTTGGAGAGATTTACCAGCAGACCCCAGTGCTATGGGGAATCATTGAGGAGACACGGCCAGGCTCTGCTGGAAAGATGAGATACAAGAAATAAAAATTGAAATAAGAGAGGTTCATCTGAATGTAAGGAGAAATATTCCACCATAAGGACAGAGAGGCAGTGGCACATGTTGAGAGAAGTTGTTCCCTTTCCATCCTCAGATGATTTCAAGATCCAGCTGAATGAAGACCTAAGCATCTTGGTCTGACACAACTGGGTGAAGACCTAAGCAATCCTGGCCTGACCTCCTTGGGTCTGATCTGTCATGAGCAGAAGATTGGACTGGATTGTCCAAGGCTCTTTCTCTATTTCAAGAATAGGATTATATGAAATTTGCATTTTATACAGAACTATTTCATCTTACTAGATTTGGTAGTTATCTAGTTAATTTCATGAGATAGAAAATCCAGGCAGACATCAGTTACGAGAAATTATTTTAATGTTGCACAACCAATAAATATGAAGTCTATACTCTCAAAAAGCCCCTGTGGAATCCCATAAAAATACATGAAAACACAGGTAAAAGCCAATTACATGTGTCTGCCAAATTCATTAACATTAACTAATGAGACTGTTCACTTCTAAAATTGCTTGTGTCAGGTGGCAATGACAAACTTGATAAGACAGTACTTGCAGAATGTCATTAAATAGTTTGCAGTTCATTTCTATCAGTATCAAATATCTGATTAGGAAAATAATAATGTTCATATGAATTTAAAAGAATTAATTAGAAATCTTTAGAAAACCCACTGCATATGTGAGTAAAAAGGATAAACATAGCTTTCATTCTGAGGACTTTAAATACAAAAAATATTCTTGCTTTAATAAACAAATAAAAATAATTAGTATTAACAATATATAATACTGAGCTTTGGTTCTTCTCATCTTGTCAAAGCAGAAGGAATTATTTTTCCTCACAAAACTGCTAATAAAGGAATTCTTCTGCCTATCAGGGATGCTTCAATTTTTGTGTGAGACTGTGGATTTTCTACTATTTTTAAAGTATTGGAAAAGACAGAAATATATCTCATTTGCTAAGACCTCCACATGTCTCTGCAACACTAGAGATATGACGTTGGATTCAGGTTTGAACACTTGAGACACGATTTAGATCTGTTTACATCCTCTTTTTCTCTCTTTCCTTCTAGTCATGTAAGGCAGTGTGTTACAAGCATTTTTATGGCACTTTACTAGGGGGTTTTGCAAGTCTAGGAAGATAAGACAACATTTATAAACATATGCTTTGCAAAAACTTCTGGAAACTTGAAATGTAAATTAATGTAATACAAAATGAGAAAAAGGAATGGTATATGAAACATTATGCCTATATAAACTGTATAATGAAAATCTTACACAAGACTTTGGCTGTCTCAGTGGTTATGCATTATCCATTTCAAATAATCAGTTTTCTGAGTTTTCTGTACCAAAAAAAAAAAAAATCACAGAAAATCTGTGCATCCTCCAAAATTACCTCTAGCTCTGGGATTGATGCATCTGGCTATCACCCAAATATATTGATTCCACATAAACTGGTTATATCATATCTGGAAAGGCATGGTCAAGGAGCTGTCTTCAAGATTCAGTGTTTATCACTTTGAACATTTGTATTCGCTACTCACAAAGTATGTGTGGTTAAAAATATAAGACTTTCTCCTGGTCATTTCTTTGGAAAGGATGAGTGCCTATGTAGTATATGCCCCAAATTCCATCTCCTTCAGCAGCCATTCATTAGCTGGCTCCTACCAGCTAATCTCAGCCTGGCTGGTAGGAGACAGCAGTGCAATGGGCCCAGTCTCAAACAGCCAGGTTTCAAACTGAACTTCCATATTCACAATGTGGAAAGTAAACATATTTTGGCCTTGATAGAAATTTTAGAGCTGTTTATAATCAACAATGAAGGCTGCTTGGACCTTAATGGCTTGACAGGCTTTACTCATTGCTGCTTTCATGAAAAGCCTGGTGCTCTCCCAGAGCCCTACCACATTTAGTTTTGTATTAGTTAAACCTTCTGCAGTAGGAAGCGACACCCTCAGCAGAGTGGCTCTGTGCATAGCTCATTCCTGTCCTCACTGGGATTTCTGATGCTGTATCAGCACAAGAATTCACCTGTTTTGAAAATTTAAACATGCTTTTGTGGCTTACTGTGATTGCAAAGCCAGTCTGATAGCAAGCTGCCTTGGAAAGTAGAAGACTTACATCTAGTGTATTGGTTT
The DNA here is from genome assembly GCA_013186435.1 of Turdus rufiventris. NCBI lineage: Eukaryota > Metazoa > Chordata > Aves > Passeriformes > Turdidae > Turdus > Turdus rufiventris. The sequence continues at coordinate 6,256,598 of PYHW01010840.1, forward strand.
AGTCCCAAACAGAATGGAATGAAACAAATCAAAACTGAATCTTTTCCACTGTATCAACCAATTAAGCAATGAATTTATGATCTGCAGATATACTACAGGGAAGAGAGGGTTGCAAAGAGAAAACTGAACCACATCTTTGGCAGTGATTTGTCATCGGTAAGGCTTCACTATAATGCCAGACTGAGCCTAACTATCTATCTTAGGATAAAACTTCTTCAGATCACATTGGGATGTATAAAAGGTTTCTTGTATGGAGACAGATTTATAGGAGATCTGAAACCTGCATACATGCAATTTGTTAGAATAGTATTTCTGTTTTCTCTGTTGTGTGTAAACAGAAGGCAATGAACCACTATTAATATGTTACATTTCAGATTCTCATTAGCCTGGAGTAAGCTGTAAACATATATATCACAATTTAATCCATCAAATTATGCAGTCAGTATTAATGAAAACCATACTAATATCGGAATAATTCAGAGATGTAGTCTAACAGGACTTCAGACATTATTCAGAAGACTTTTAAAAAAATTATACTAACATAAAGTCTTAATTTTGAAGTGCTTTAACCTTTGTAAACTTACAGAGCAGCAGAATACAAGATTTCATTATGAAATTAAAATACAGCAATCTGGAAGAACATAAAAGTAAATGGGTTCAAGATCAAAAGCCTTGAATATTCTAGTTACTTCTATTGCAGACACAAAAGTAGGAAAAGAGAGAATCATACCCATTTCAGGCCATAAAAACAAGAATTTTCTCAGAACACAGACATGCTTGTTGTCAACAAGATATCAGTCATAAAAGCCCCTAACCCCTTAAACCCTATTTTTAAACTAGTGTGTTTCTATTAACACTTCTACCTGTGATTCTCAAATCTATATTGCTCTCCCCACCTTGAAAAGAAACTTGTTACTCATGTGTGATGATTCAGCTGCTGGCAAAGCAGGTGCCAAACTTCAATACTTTGCATCCAGCAGGCAAAACATTTTCTGTAGGCTTGAAATTAGAGCCCTTAATGTATGAAACAGACTCCAAAGGAAACCTTTTCTGATTAAAATAATTACATCTACAATAGATTTGATGGCATTTTCTACCTCTAGTATTTTTAATCCTATAATCAATGAAAGGATCTTTAGGTGACTTACATGCCCAATACAGGCTTGAATGGCCCTAAGTTAGAGAACTAATCGCTATACAGGGAAAGCCTAATTAAGTGTGCAGTAAGTAAAGTTTAATATTACTCTTAACATGATCTTTTAATTGATATGGAAAAAGAATGATTTCTACAGGAACTTATATGTAATTTTAAAAACCCAGCCTAAAGTATTAGATATAATATCAAAAATCCTTTTCAGGCACTAGATTAGCAATCAGCTTGAGTAAAGAGTAAAATTTTAAATTTTAGATCCCTTTAACTCTTCAAATTTAAGTAGATAACATGCGAGAACATGTTATCTGAAAAGCAGAACTCCCAGGCAGAATCTCTTTTAAGAAGTTATTTTTCTCCAGTTGGGTTAGTGAAACAATACACGCTCAAGCATCAAAATTTCTTTAATTACTATTTAAATACAGGAACTTTTTTTCATGGAAAAATCACATAGTGTATGTGATTTAATGCTTCTTGGTTCTAAAGATAAAGATAGAAATTAAAACAATAAGGGTAAATCTAGAATGGTCAATTTTATGCTCAAAAGAATCATATTAAAATAATGAAATTATCAAGAGCCTGAACACCATGATATACACTGATAATAAGACTTTCTCCTTAACACTCCTTAAGTTTGCGCAGCCCAAAAGTAATCCCAAGACATGAAATCCTAGAAAAATGCTAAATTTATCCCTTTCAGAGCCACAGCTCTTTCTTTTTTAACAAGGAGAGAGCTCCTGTGGGTAGCTTTAGCTATCTATATGTTGACAAAACGGCCTTGTTTGTTAGCGAGAACTGTCCCATGGAACATGAACTGGCAGAAGGCCAGAGTCAGTGAGGAAAATTCAAAATCAGTTGCAGCAGAGCAGCAACATAAAGTATTAATTTTCAAGATAATTGAGTAATTATTTAACACATGAAGTACTCAATAATACAATATATTTTTCCCTGAATAAATTATAATAACCATTAGAAGTGAATTCAGTAAACTCTTTATTTTCACCCTTAGTTTTGAGTGAGTAGAATTTCTGGCAGGTACCCAAACAGGTCACCACAAGCAGGATAATGCAGTAATCTGTTATCATTAGCTCTGTTGGAAAGGTTCCGAACACACTAGAGAGAATTAAATGACCTGGAAAACTCAGTCTATGGAAAAGTCTATTGTACTCATCTCCTTTATTTCCACCTCTATGCATCACTGGAACAGTGGAACAGCAAGATATGCAGTGGTTACAAGGATAAAGGTCATTTTTCTGTTTCTCTTTCATCCATCACGAGCCATTTAAGGACTGTTAAATTCTACTCATACAGAATTTTTTTTTTTTTTTTGTTCTGTCACATCCTTCCACTGTCTTGGTGTGTTAGTCTATTGAAATCTTCACATTTGGAAGACATTGCAGATTTTGTTTTAAAGAACACTGTTACTTTTGTTCTGACCATCATTGTTAGAACAGTCAGAATTTCACATCATCCAAAATAACAATATACAACGCTCATATAGCCCATTTTAGCAACTGTTTTTTCCTAACCAGTATAATTTTTTTCCAGCAGAACTTGAAAGAAAGAGCAGTTCTTAACAGATCTATTAAATCTAATCACTATGACAAGATCCACATGGTCAAGATAGATAATATAAAGAGAACAACATAGCATATTCAAAACATGCATCACAGATTTTTCTGTTGTTTATATAAACTTTATTGCTGCTCTCCATTTATTTGAGTGGTTAATGTAAAATGAAGAATAGAACTTGAACATGCATCAGCTATTCTGATTTAACAGTTTTGTGTGCAAACTTCATTCCTGGGAAATCCAGCTAAAGAAAAGTCCACATCAATGAAAGAAAATAAATGAATCAGCAGGTGAATCAGCAGGTGAATCAGCAGAATCTTAGACCCAGCCCCCCCCCAAAAAAATTGCATTTTGGGAAAGGAGAGATGAATGTACGTCTTGACCTCAAACTCAAGAAAAAATTCAAAGAACTTTAAGCAGGGAAGCCCAGTGTTTTCCCTAAATCTGTTTTATTTCACACTACATATTTACTGAGAGGGTGAGGACATGGACTACCAAATATATGATTTTGACAGCATATCCTTCACCAGCAAATAAGCATCTCCTGCTTAGGTATAAAATTATGATAAATCTTTTCTCTTTACAGAAGTGTAACAAAATACAGCACAATTTGTGCTTCACTGGAAATTTGTGGTTTTGTTTGTTTTTTTTTCCAATAGGAATTTCTATATTTGAGCACTTTATAATTTATGACGAATGAACCTCATGGATTTAAGAAACAGACACAGGACTTAGTTCTGCTCTGTGCAACAGAGGATGACTTTAACACCTCACACAAAGGCTGACAGACCAGAAGTTGGTTCTGTCACTTGATTTTGTAGGTTAATGTAGAAAGAATATCTACATACATTATCCTGAAATATTTGTCAAAATTTGACTATCATAAACCTCCATTCTAAAGACTAACAGAATTCTGGAATAATATACACAATTATTTAACCTATAAGAAGCTATTATTTTTGAGACACAAAAATCTGTAGGAAATTGTCTTAAACATATTATAAACAATTATGTCTTAAACTTTTCTTATCTTTAGCAGGAAAGATAAAATAATAATTTTTAATTTATCTCTTGGGGAAAAAAACCTCTTCCCTCTTCTCTTCCCTTGTCGTTTTTTGCTCCTCAAAACTATTAAAGACATGTCTTAGATTCCAGAAAGCATGCATTCAGAACCAAAATATTTTTATGTAACAAATATCCTTCAATAAATCCACTATTCTTATAACACTTGTAGAAGAAAATAAAAACAAAATCAAGTTAAAATTCACCTGCCAATCTTTCCTATGCTTTTAGTGCAATAATTTCCAAGGGCAGGAAAATGAGTTAAACTGTGTTATATTTAAAATGACACTGTGAATCTACTCATATCAAGTTCATCAGTTCTAATTCAGTCTTTTGGAGGTCACTGTCTCTCTCATTCATTACAAAAGCTTTCTGGTTCTCTGATATGATTCTCAATTAGTTGGGCAGGCAGGTAAAACATCAATGAACTATCTGCTTCCAAATATGCTTCCACAGCCACACATCACACTTTAGCAAGCTCTTTACCTTAACCCATTAATAAACCATAGTTTGAGGTTAAGAATAAAGACCCAACTCAAAAATTAATTAGAGATGTTCTGAACTACATGATCATGAGTTATTCAGCTCTGAAATGATAAAGCACACCAGTTAGCAGATAACCGCAGACATTTACTCCATCTTATTTCAATCTGTGGCTGTATTCATGATAAATTGAAAGTGAATAACCATCGTTCATGTGTATAGTGAATATCAGATTCAAATGACTCAAATCTACAGTGGCTGTATCACAATGGTTTGTATCACAACACTTTGTATCACAACAGGCTCTTGAACGAAGAACTCTCCATATTCACCTGCTTCACTCATACAGATTTCTATTCAGTACTCCAGCATGGTAGGCCCTGAGTTACACACACCACTTAATAGAAGTTGGAAAAAAACTTCACTCCTAAAAGGGGCATTATCCTTGACCTTCATGAGGCTGACCTTGGTGGAACTCATTTGTCATTTCAGAGTCCTGCAACAAACCAATCATATTCTAGACCTAAACAAAGCCACACTGAAACACCTGAGATGTTACACATGCAGTATAGACTTTGTGACTTGTCTACAGAGATTTCCAGAATCAATTATACACTACTAAACATTATACAATAGATTTCAAAATCTATTCAGTGCATTCAGGTTAAGAGTATACTGTAGTGACTATTTTAAAACACTTAAAAGAAGTGGTACACACTTTCAAAGCAGAATTTTCTACAAACCCATGGTGAGATATACAACAATATCATCCCTAAAACTAGGTTTTAAAAAAATCTCTGCTACATTTGTAACATTATTCAGTTTAAATTGCTTTTGAGTACCTCTGTGTTTGATTTGAACTTTATAAACTAATAAAGGCAAAAAAAAAAAGGCAATGAACATACCCCAAAACCAGTTTTGTACAAATATCCAGTACCTCAACTTTCCAATTGGCTGTGAAGAAGTTGTTCTTCAAAACAGAAATTATCTCCACAGATTAGGTCCTGTATGAGTGAAAGCCGATGATGCTAAGGAGCTGCGCTGGATCCGATTGTATTAGGACTCCCCTTTTGTAATCTGTGTGGGGGAAAAAAAGGTTACATGTTTGTGTAGAGCTTTATTTGAAGTGTTAAATGTCTCAAACCTTCTTCTGTGTGGATGCATCTTCATTTGGCTCTTTGTGTTTCATTCCTTGCATGTTGCATGACATGGTTGGCCGTATGAGTTTAATCTGAGATACCTGTCTAGCTTCAGAGGGGATACAGAATTCAAAAGTGTTTGTTTTATGCTGTTTGCTAGAAAAAAAAATCTTATTTTTTACAGCAAGAACAAGAAATTAAGAGAATTAAGAGAAATTAAGAGATTTTTTTAATCTGCTAGCCATTAATAAAGGATAGTACTGGGACGAATGGAAAAGGTACAGGTTTACATTATTAGCCTCTTATGCTCATGTATATTAATCTATTATGGAAGAAATATAAAATAATTTATGTTGTTTGAATTTAAACCAACTCATGAGCATTTTTGTAAAGATGCTTTCTCACAGGATTTTTTTTAGAGTGACCTTTTCTAGACAACATGCAATTACAACTTTGTTAATTATTTAATTTTCAAAGTATTCATTTGAAATTATGCTAGAGGCATGTGTCTCCATTTAGCTTATTATCCTAACAAAAAATAGAGCATGACTTCCTTAAAATAATTATTGTTTGAACTACTCAACAACTAAGTTAAATTGACAGCAGAGAAATCACAACACTTTTAATAAATTGAACAATTGTTATCAATCTCAATTAGGAAAGCAAGAAAACCCTTAATCTCTCCCCACCTAAAACCAGCTACACAAAAAACCCATCAAAAACTGAACAAAAACTCCCAAACAAACAAACAAAAAACAAACAAAAAAAAAAAAAACCCAAAAAACCCCAAACAAACAAACAAAAAAACCCCAACCAACCAAATAAGCAAACAAAAAACACAAAAAATCCTCCTAAAAAAACAGAACTCCAAAATGCAAAAAAAAACCCCAAAAACAAAGTGCTGTGGTGTTACATGGGCATTTAGATTAATTTTCACATAAGGGCTAAAATACAGTCTTTTTCATGAAAAAGTGTTTATTAACTAAAAAAATAACAGTCATATAATTTTAAAGCTTTTCCTTTTTTTTTTTAAATTTTCCTGTACTCGACCTGAGTTAAGTTTTTAAATGTTTCTTCCCTTACTTTTTCATTCGTTCATCCTGACTAACGGAATCATGAGGAATATCTGCATATTCCTATTTACTGTTTACTTCACCTGTTGTCCTGGGAAACCAGTAGCAGCTGGAAGCACATTTATTAAATAGTTTTGGCCCTTCTCAAGCAAATAAATAAAATCCAACCAAATAAATAAAATCCAACTAACTGTCTTGTTTATGTGATTGTCAGGAAATGTATTAGGTGTCCAAATTTCTTCTAAGAAAGTACTGTGGTAGAACCTATTACCAGTTTCATAGATAATTCACTTGAGAATGATGAACAATCTTCCCTCACTCTACTAGCCTTGGAGTTCAAATTAAAAATTTTACCTAGGCCTTGCCTTTGGAAAGGCAATTCAGGGAATGGAGAGTATTTTGATTTATACCGCATATTTTGAAACAAATAAACAGCAACAACAAAAAATCAGTATAAGGGAGAAAATCTCCTGCTGTTCTTATTGATATTTTTGAAGTTCAGCCTAGAGGATAAGAATTTACCTAAGTGATATTACAGCTCTGCCCTGTACTGCTTGAATGATTCAAAGCTGCATTTGCAGTCCAGCAACCATTTAGATCTGTGAAGCAAAGGAAGGCGATATGCTCATCCTTCTTTTAGAGCTGGTTCACCTTGCAGAAAATAGTGAAATTTTATAGAGATTATGAAGATGAAGATTAAAGAAATCTAGTCATGAAGCCACCATATAGGAAGAGAGAGAATTAGATCTTTCCCCTCCTTCACAGTATTTGTATTGTTTTTAATTGCTAATTATAATAATACTTAGTATAAGCAAATACCCATGTGACTACCAGGTACACTACAAACACACTTTTCTCTGGTCTATTTGCTTAAGAAGCTGTAAAAGCACATGCTCTAATAAACCTTCAAAGCTGTGTTTCATAGCACCACTTTGACACTTTTGTAAGGAATGTCGTCCCTCCCTCCTGTCTTTTAAGCACCTGTTTGTTAGCTCAGAGTCACATGCTAAAATGGGTGAAACTTTACTCATCCTTGAAAGGTGCAGGCTCAGTTCTCATCTCTGACAGAAACACATCCACACAACACGTTTTATTTAATTTAACTACACCATGAGCTTCTCCAATTAGCACCTGGATATCAAAGACCTCAGTCTTGAAACATTTACCTAAAAGTTAGAAAAAGCTCTAAATACTTCTCTGAGTAGAATGGATCCTCTAGCCCAGCAAAAAAGATATTGATACAGCTACCAGCATGCCACGATCTTTGTACAAACTTTCAAGGCCATAAGACAACCATGTTTACTTTGGCTGAGCTTCTCTTACCTAGCTAAACTTCATTATGGTTGCTAGAGCTGTAACAAAAATTTTTGAAATTACCAAGAAACTGGATCTATTTAATTTTGCTTAGCTTTCTATGGTAAGAATTTCATGTATGTGGTACTAACAAGCAGTTTTTCTGTATAGAATCTAATATTTACAACAAACATAGCAGCAAAGAATAGATTAATATGGTTGTGGTATGACTTTAATGGTGGGACACAGGATGCAGTGCTGAGAGGGGAAGACACATTGTGATAAGAAATAGGATACAAGCTGATGTTCCAGACCCAATGGCTGTAAGCACCCTACTAGTGACCAGCTAAGGCAGTATGGACCAGGCAAAAACACTTTTAAAGGCAACAAAGAGAACAAAGAACAGGCATCTAACATATATAAAGTACGTCATATTCAGTAATTCTTGAAGAAACACGCACTTGAACAATAGTGACAAAAATAGCAAGCTGTGAGAAAGTTGGCAAACACAGAAAAAGTATTTATGTCAGTCTAAGGTGAGGAAGAAAACACCCACATGACTACCTGTGAAGTAAAAGTGCTATCAAGTTTGTGTGCATGTAAATTTCAACTTCTTCTGTGATAGTATAATTTTTGCTATTTTCAATTTATTTTTTTTTTCTTTTTAATTTTCCTGTAATAATAGGTACTGAACTAAAAAGAAATCTTCAAGAAACAGTTAGGATTTAAATTGCACTAACAATAAACTATTGAAATTACATAAAAGATGTGTTTCTTTTTTGGCCATAGAAATTCTGCTTTTTCACAGCACATTTTGAAACTAATTCCTAGATATTATTAAGCTGATCAATCATTTGCCTGCAAAGCTTATGGCTACACCTGGGAAAAGAAAGACATTGCTCTTAAGAATCACGTCATTCCGTGGTGTTTCATTTTATATGTTTTTTATTTTTTTATGGAAATTAAAAGCAAGCATACAAATTGCCATTTGACAATAATAATGACAAATCACTCCTCTTAGTACAGTTCAAAATTAACTTCTATATTTCCTTGAGTTTCTGTCTCTTCTGTAAGTAGAGGTGTATATCCACAACCTGTTTGAGTGTGTATGTATGTATAACATAAGCCATCATTCTGTGTTCATCCATATCCATATTGTCTTTTTTTTTTTTTTACTTTTAGACTAATTTAACATTAATTAACAGGAATAATGAATCTGAATTTTTTAATACTAATGGTTGCACATTTCATTTTTTTAAATTTATTTTGTTATGAAAATAAATATGAATCTGTATTACTTTCATCTTTGAATGGAACTATAATTGTGAAAAAAATGTTGCACAGTAACATGGGAGCATGATGCATTAAAAGGAAAAGAATCACAAATTTATTCTAACATTTTATTAGATATAAACATCTGCAGATCACTGAATTCCACAGAAGGTGTGCTAGCCATTGGGTCTCAGTAACTGAAAGAAACAATAAATCACAGCTTTTCATTTTACAGCCCATTACACACAAAGGTCTAAAACCTTTCTATTTGCAAGCATCGGAGTACTTCAGATGCGGAGTCCTTAACTTTCCAACTTTCTGTGACTAATAGATGTTATACCATAGAATGAACAGGAAATTAGAGTGGAGAGAGGTGTAAAATCAGTATCCTCAGAGAGGCTGTGCGGGAGGGATGTGAAACAGCTCACTGTAGGGCTGTCTCCCAGTCATCCTCAGACAAGACAGATTACATTCTCATTAATGACCATTTAAGAATCAGTGGATTTTTATTTTAGAAAGGACAAGCAGTTATAAAGCTATTAAATATTGTGGAAGGTCAAGGTAGGAGAGGCAAATAGAGAGGTAATAGATTCAGCAAGAAATTTGATTGAGACCTGCTGTAGTTGGAAAAAAATTAGCTTGAGAGTTGTATATAGATCTTTCCCCTGCTTTTGACCTCACACAGGAAAGTTATGCCCTTTTAAAATTTCATTCTGTGTTGAAGGGTAAATCCTTTATTTTTCATTAAAGTATCTTGTCAATTGACTTGCCCTTCAGCATTTATTAAACAAATCTACTATTTCTGATGTAGCATGGTTCAGGAAAAAATAGTTACCTTCTTCTCACGTGTCTATTCAATAATTCCACCTTTTTTCTTGAAGTGGCCAAATCAGATCTTTCTTCCACTTAATTTATCCTCTTTCCTACAATTTCAAATGGGCCCACAGTCCCTAGCTACTCTGGAATTGTGTCACGGCATCAGGGGCTGTGTGGAAGAAAGAAGCTTTCTTAAGAAAGGCAATACCTCCCACACTGAACTAGAGGAAACTCCAGGCTCCCTCAGACAGATGAAGCAGGTTTCACTATCTGTGTCTGTATTACAGACAAGAGGTTCCTGCTGTGCAACCAGACTACCTGGTGACTGCAAGGCAGACAGCACCATCCTCAACAAACAGCTTCCATTAAGATCAAAGACTACTGTGTTCCTAAATGTTCTCTGGAAGGCCTTGTACTTTAGGTTACACTGAAGAATAAGCTTGCTGTAAAAAACCCCAAGTATTTCTACTACACACTTGGGTTTCAATCCTGCTTTTGAATTCTTAATGCAATGTTTTCCCTTTAGAGTCTTTTTCTTCTGCTTTTTTCTTCAATCTATTTCTGGTACTGTACCAGGACATCTTAATGGCAAGAAATTCATCTTCAGACTCCTTATCAAGTGTACTGGCCATTACCCATCATATTTCAGCCCAAGCTTTTTTAAAATGCAATTTAAAATAGAGCTTAAGCACATGAAACTACTCAATGAGTTAGCTGTATCTCCCATCTCACATTGTTCTTTAATACCTGCTTTGAATTTACTCACAGAGAAATCAAGCATAACACAGGAAAGGGTTTCTACTGGTTTATTTGAAAGTGTGACAGTACTTCTGTCCTTGTGTGATGCACAACAGTCTGATCAGCCCAAGGGAAGCTGTGTCTAATTCTGAACTTAAATTTAGAAGAAAAATATTCCACTTAGAAAACAAAAGTCTAATTCAGAAGTGATGAGAAACTATTTACTTGCACAAGGGAATCATAGATGCCACACAGTGAGTGGCATGTACTCGTCCTTGTCTTTCATAGACTTCTCCAGTAGGAAATTTTCAGAAAGCCTGTGAGTCTAGGAATTTATTTTAAAGAGATGCACATAGTCTGGAGCTCAGTAATTTCAAAACAATAATGTCATAATACATTTTTAATCTGTTAGTCACAAGTGGAAATTGTTATTCAAGTAAATATGTAGCAGCACATTCATCTTCACATTTAAATGATAGCTTGATATTAACAAGTAATTTTGTACTGCCCACTTACATATACCTTCCATCTACAAACTTCATAAACAGCAAGATGTGATCCCAGAATAGTCCTTCTTCTCTCACTTGCATTGTAACAACAATGAAAATGGTATCTGTAATATCTGTAACCCCGAACTGGTGTTGTCTGCAGTGCACCATGATTTTTTCCAAATAGAAGTAAATGTCCATTTTTCAGAAGGAAACCACAGAGACACAAATTAGTAAGTCAAAGGTCACCAACAACTGGTTCCAATGAGGATTTTAATGGTCATTTCCAGTAAACTATAGAGTTCAGTAATGGAAGAACTCAACTGCTTAGATGCAGATTTTGAAAGAATGGGAGAAAATTCTTAGTTGTATAGATGAAATTTTGAGGACAAACACTCAGCTCCAAAAAAAGATAATTTGCAAATGTTTGTAAGCAGCAAAATATTTGGCTGCTGTTTCCTGTTTCTTTAACATCAGGAGATTCAGAAGGTGTACAACACAGTGCTGCATGATTTACTTTGGCATTTTACTCTGAGTCATAACTATAACTTTGTGATACAAACAGCCAAAAAGTTTAGAAAGAGGAAAGGTAGTAAAAAAGAAAATTCCTGCTGATATGGGAGTTGTGAGCCTGGGAACTGGGTTCTGGAACAAGAAACATACAGGAAAAGTGCAGCTGCCCGTTTTTAAAAGTACAGGCAAGGAACCTAGAAAGTGGTGACCTCTTGAGACACCATCAGTAAACGCAAAAGTCAAGAAACTGCAACTTGTTCTCTGAAAAAGTGAAAGCAGTCCTAGAAAATAAAATTGGGCTGAAAGAACAAAAACATCACCACTTTCTTGGAGGTCTGGGTGAAAAATGGACATTAACAGCATCTACTGGCTGCTCAAGATTGTGTGTCCTATGCCTTTTTATATCTCCACAATATAAAAAGAGCTTAATTTTTATCTGAAATAGACCATCTAACTCCCTAAGAACTTCCCATGCTGCACATGATTTTATTTTTCTAAACAAGTTGAAATCTACACAAACTTTCTACAATCTTAGACTCTCCTTGGAGACACCTGGCTAATTCCAGACTCCATGATGTCAGTCATTTTTGAAATCAGACTCGGTTACCTTGTTGCTCCCTATTGGGGACCCACTTTTGGAGTAGTTCAGTTTGTCCTTAACAGCTCTGGGAAGACTAGATCTCTCTTGGTGGCTGGTTTATCCTACACTTCAACATGATTTGGCCCATTCTGAAATCTAATTCACTCAAAACTGGTATTTTACATCCATGTAAGTAATCTAATTAAAGGGTGTCTCCTGTTATATTGGTAAGAAGTTGCTTCACTGATGAAAACTCACAGCAACCTATACTAATTATTGGGGTTTTTTTAATATTGATTGTTAATTGATTGCTGATGTTATTGACTGTCGCCATACTATTTCTTGTTAATATATTATTGATTGCTGATAGTAACTTTTAATTCCTATATATATTCACTTTATTGATCCTATTTTCTATTTGCTAGCGATGATGTCTGTGTTAGGATTATTGCTAGTGTTGATTTTTGTAGCATTTTTGATACTCTGTAATAATGCAGAGAAATTTTAAGAAATAAAAAGCATCCGTCTCCTTGTGTATTACAGAATCCTACAAACCCCAAACAGCAATTTCTGTGCATGCAAAAGGTGTGTAACCCTGGGTTACACAGATCATGACACTTTGCTGTAGAGTGTAATCTCACCTTTGTTCCATGCATATTGTCTTGTCATAGCGCAGTCTCCTCCAAGAGTTCTGTCATGCAACTAAGCTTGTTCCAACACAGTACAACATAGGCATATTGATGGGAGAAAGAAACTGTGAGAGAGTTCCTTGCCCAAACCTGTTTTCCATCTCCACTCCAACAGGATCTTTATGATCATCTATAGGGCCACCTTTCTACCAGACATGAGGTTTCTGCTGCCACTGCTGCATCACTGCTGGTAAAATAATACCCTTGGGAAGCAGGCTCACTGTCATTTCTGGTTGCCAGTGAAAGTACTCATCTCATGGTGAACTCCTCTGAGCTCAACTTCTGTTGCATCTGTTTGCTCAGCTTCTTTTCAATTGTGGAAAAGTACTTATTTTCAAGTCTAGCTAACAGGATGTTTTGTTTCAACTTTGTAGCCACAGATGATTTTTCTTGGCTATATGTTGGATATATATCACTCTCTAGGAGGAAAACAGAATTGTGACTTACTATGTTTCTCTTCTTTTTGACTCATAATGCACACAAAAATATAGATCAATGTGCAGTGAAGACTGACTCAAGTCTTGTTTTTCAGAAGCCCTGGTGAATAACCACAGCCTAGCAAATTGAGTCTAAGTTTCCCTCTGGTCTTGTTTGTAATGCTTCCAATATGTGTAAGCTAATAATGGTAACATGGTTGAGGAAATCTCTTATTATATAACACAGGCAATCCTGAAAATTTTATAAACATTTTCAGTCAACAGACATTGTGAAGTCTATTATTTTCTATTTGCACACAGGCAAATCAAGGAACAATACTTTTCCAGTCAGCATTTAAAAAGGAAAAAATAAAAAAAAAGCTTGAAATCACCTGGGTTTTTAAGATGTTGACTTTGAAATGCACTATTACTATCCTAATTGTTGAATATGTCAAGAACCTGCATGTCTCATCACCTTTAACTGCTGTTCTTTCTGTTGAGCACTTCTCAGAACAAAACTCCGTGGTAGGTAACAAAAGGAAGACATCCAAACTTTGTGCAGCCGCTTGCAAATTTGAACCTTCTAAGTGATTTTCACAAAGTCAAACAGCGAGCCACTGTCTAAACAGTAAAAGAAATTAAGTCTCCTGCCTGTCACTTTACTTTGGAAACGTGCTGCTTCCTATTCTCTCATTCTCCTTCAATTAGAAAAGAGTGGTCTATTAAAGCAGCAAGGAAAACAGCATTACTTAATAAGTCAGTACAAGAGAATAGGTAATGAAGGAGTAAAGATCAGACATTACACAGTGCCTGTAACTAAAAAGCACTAAGGACAAAAGATGACTGAACTATTCTCTCCTGAAGATAAAGGTATTGAGAGGCAGCACCAAGATAACTGCAGAGTGAGGAAGGCTCAGTGTCTGAACAGTGGCTTTGCCATGTCATTCAGAGCATTTTCTGCCCAAGCCGTGGCGAAAATAAGTTACACTGGGAAATGACACATAATGCCACAGTTCTGGCAAATTAAATATAGGTGGAGCAAATGAGATAAAAATCCGAGATATATTTTAGGGCTAGTCACACAAGAATTTAATTAATATCAGCAGAGTATATTTCTTGGTTTACTAAGTGAATGATCAGGCAGATACATACTTTGAATGTTTTAAACCTAGGAAAAATTCTTTCTAAATATATCAGTTTAATTAAAGCCATATTGAAACTGTGATAGAAAAAATGTGATCTGGAATAGATGCCAGATTTAGAGCTGTAAGGGATGAATACTAAGGGCATTAATTTTTACTAAATATGTTTTTTCAACATGCATAAGTGTCCTCTGGCCAACATTGCTTTCATTGCTTCTGTAATGTGATCCCAGCTGGCTGGGCTAAAGATTGAAGCCCTCTCCATCACCCTGAGAATATTAAGTGCCCACAATTGTCCTCCTGCTCTCTTTTCCACATCACCCTGTGCCTCAAATCCCGGTTAGTTTGCAGCTAGTGCAACACTGTCCCAGAGAACCCACTAGATCTCTGTTTCTCCTCACTCCTGGGGTCCTGAAAACCTTCCTTTGTGCCCTCCTTCTCTTGCTCCATTTCCCCTTTCCCTAGCTTCTCTCCATCAGCCTTAGAAGTTCATCTATGTTAGAGGCTAAAGTGAAATGGAGGGAGGAGAGCATGGCTTCATCTGGAAAAAATTATAGATTCAGATGAAGGTGCCTGGCTTAGCTAATCACATACAAACATCTCTATGTGTTTCTTGTGCTTTACCCTTTTTTCTTTTTTGTTCTCTCAGTGGTTTCCAAATCAATATTTCTCTTCCTCTTAGTGTTGGAGCTCTTAAATATTCAGAGTTGCTTTGATATGTTATTGAAAAAGTCATCATGTTATTGGTGCATGGAGAAATAGTATCAAGTAAAGATCTCTCCAGCTCATCTTGTGACTCAAGTCCTAGCAATATTTCTAATATTAATCTTCTAACAAAATACAGCCTACTCAGGGAACTACAGACCCTTTAGCTTTACCTCAGTCTCTGGGAAGGTCATGGATCAGCTAATGCTGGATTCTATTTCCAGGCACATGAAGGACAAGAAAATCATCAGGAATAGTCAGCACAGCTTCCCGAAAGGGAGGTCATGCTTGACCAACTTGATAAACTTGTACAATGAAATGACTGACCTTGCAGAAATTAGGAGAGCAGTGGCTATTTTCCACCTGAACTTCTATAACACCTTCACAGCCTTGGCAATAAGCAGCTGATGTGTGGGCTGGATGAAAAGATGTTGAGATTAAATGAAAACTGACAGAATGGCCAGACCATTGTGGTGGTGATCAGTGGTGCTGTATTTAATGGGAGGCCAGAGACTGGTGGTGTACTCCAGGGGTCAGTACTGTCCAGTCCATTTTAGTACTAATGATTGGTGATACTCTGATCAAGTT
>PYHW01010840.1:6272413-6284869 GCA_013186435.1 Turdus rufiventris
AGTGCCCAACCACCCTCTGGGTGAAGAATCTTTTTCCAATATCCAGCCTAAACCTCCCCTGACATAATTTCATGCTGTTCCTTTGGGTCCTATCACAGAACACCAGAGAAGACATCAGTGTCTGCCTCTCCATCTCCCACCTTGAGGAAGCTGAAGACTGTGGTGAAATCTCCTCTCAAACTCCTCTTCTCTTCATGAAGATGCATATAAGATTATTTTCAGAAATAAGTGAATGTTTCTTTATTCTGAAGGAATGGTATTTTTTTCTTTTAAACAAAGAAAACAACCATATACCGGAAACAATATTACTTTCAAATTGCTTGTAACTTCTTTTTGGAATTTGCACAGAATTTTTACAATATTTTTCCCAGCATCCCTTGAAAAGGCCTGGAATAATAAATCTCTTTAATAATTACCAGATAATTTGGAAACACTATGAAGAAAAAATTGTAGCAGCCTGTATCCTACTTAAGAAATAAGTGCAATAAAGCAAATTTCATTATTGTTTTTGCTGCTAGTATACTGTGTTATGCACCAGCAATTTACCTGCATTACAGGACAAAACACATAGGCATAATTTTTGGCCCAATTACGCCAAAAAAGGATTTCAGGGACAGAATGGCCACAAACCCAGATATCATTTTGCACTAAGCTTATTTTGGAGAAAGAAAACACTGATTATGAAATCATCCTGCAATCACCAGACACTTGTGTCATTTAAAATCCAGAAGTAAAAACTATAAATATCCATCCATAAGTTTAACCTGTTTGATAAAAGAGCTGTAATAGCATTCTTCGTCAATTGTGCATCATGTCTGTTTTTAACTTGGTTTACATTGCTACATTAGCAAATGAAACATAAAATTATACTGGGTTTGCACTTTCGTGCATGGAACAAATGTGTGATATAGATACAAAAATCCAGTTCAAAATAAATAATTATTAGTGTTGTTGTTATTACCATCCTTTACTGTATTCAGGCTTTTTTTTAATCCTAAATAAACAGTCCAAAGTGTAAAAGTGAGAAAAATCAGGTGTTGAGATAAAGACACTTTATTAGGTTAAACAAAATTTAAAAAAAAAAAAAAAAAATCAAAAACAAAGCAAAAGAAGAAACTCATTCACCACATCTCAAGAACATGTGGTCAGCCACTGCCAGGAGAACCAGAGATCCACTGTGCTTCACAGCGACTCAGGAAGACAAACTCCATCACTGCAAATCCCCTCTCCCCTCCCTCCTTTCCCCCCCAGCTTTCCATGCTGAGCATTATGCCGTATGACATAGAATATCCTTTGAGTCACCTGTTGCTGGCTTTCCTGGATGTGTCCCCTCCTAAGACTTGGTGAATCCCCAGTGCCCTCACTGCCAGGACAGTACAAGAAATAAAAAAATCTTTGACAGTCAAAGTGTTTGTAACACTTCCTTGTACAACAAGTTGAGTCACATTAGCAGACAGGAGTGAAAAGTGCACGTATTCATTAAAGGAATTGAAGCAGTAGCAGCACCAGGTCATCTGCTCAAAATTCAAGTTACAGTAATTTCATGATTACAAGCCGCACTGGACTGTAAGCTGCACTTTCGTTTGCAGTGAGGATCCCCGTGCAACTTTCACAAAGTTGCCAGTTAGTAACAGAATCACGGGAATGCGGCGTTTACTGGCTTGGGGCCGTGAGGTCTGGGCTCGGCTCGGCCCCCCCCCTCCCCTGCCGCGGAGCTGCCCTGGCCCGGCACGGCTACCCCCCTCATCCATGAGCTCCAGCCCCGCTCCCCCAAGGCCATTGGGGGTGGCCCTGGCCCTGCTCGGGGCAGGGCGGGCTTGGCTTGGCTCGGGGCTGCTGCGTGCTCGTACTTCTGGTTGGCAAATTTCTGAACTTTTTTTCATATATTAGTATATTCATATATTAGTCGCTCTGGAATACAAGCCACACTTCCGTGTTCAGACCAAAACTTCAGTGGTGTGGTTTATAATCATGAAATCACTTTACATCCCTCTTGAAAGGACTTGCCTCTTCCACCAATTTCGCCTTTTTGAATGACAGATTGACTAGCTTTTAAAAATGTCATTCTCTTACTCTAGATACAGAAACACAAACATTTCAAAATTTTTATTTTGACTTTAATAAGGTAGGCAAATGGAGAAGCCAGATTTTGTTTTGAGTATGCTTGATGGTGGGGAAAATAACTTTCAATGTAATTGATTATTGGGGAATTTTCAACTAAAGTTTGTCACAAGACCATTAAAGAAAATACTACAGGAAGAAAAGATAATTTTATAAAAATGCTCTCAAAGATCCAACAATTAAAACATTTATGTAAGCAATATAAATATTTGCCATATACTCATTTCAGCATGCCAAACAGTAATTAATCTATCCTTGGCCAAGGCATTGGAAGCCACCTCGGCAAAATACTGTTCCATATATGCATTCTTGTCCTTATTAAAAAAAAAAAAGTTCATGCAGGTCTCTATAAATTCCAGAGTAACCCTTAACGACTAGAAAAAAATGAACTTGATTTTGTCAACGCTCTTCATCTAAGAAAATGTAGCAGTGACTCTTTTTATTAATGAGTATTACTCTAAAATCACTATTGTTTAAATAAATATGCTATTTATCATCACAAAATCCCCCTGTGGTACTGTATGAATTCTCAGTATTGCAACAATGGGTACATAAACCATAGTAACACACAGGTTCCAAGATAGCTGACAACAGCTGGCAGCTGACACAGTGAATGATCCTGTGTTCACAAAGGGGTGACTTTTCTCTTGTCTTAAGAAAAAAAATAAGTTAAGGATTTTAGCAAATAGCAGCAATTTAGTATGCACATATGAAGTTAAATGAAAGCAGGTAATTTCTAATAAATTCTAAACAGAGAAGTGATAATGTTATCCCTCAAAAAGCAATCTAAATTTTGTACTGCTCTCTTCTATTAATCCTGCCTGAATTAAAATCTTTTAATTAGACTGGAGTAAAAGCTGTGTAAGGACAGTCTTCGGGTGGAATGTAACCCAAAATATATGAAAACATGACTTGCTAAAAATTGCCTTCATAAATCTATATTAAAATTACTGTGACCTTTATAATGTTTGAAGAATTTCACTTATTGTAGAGTTGGCATTATATGTATCTGTGTAAATAGAACTAACTAATTAAGCTGTCATTTATTTTCAGTATTGGATATGTAACTGTGAATCAAAGATTTGAAACAAGATTTTGAAGTCAGGTTTGATTTGTCTAGTCACATATATTCACCATCTTTCACTCTGTCAATAGCCATTTGAGATTCTCTGAATTCATAGCATTTCTTCTTCCTTAGATTCACTGTGGGGACTATAGCAGCATAAAACTACACGTTTTAGGTTTGAAATATGCACCTTATATCCAATATTGTGGTTCTTTTCTCTTTCAGAATGTCTTCAGATTATTTGATTTTTAGGTAGTAGTTTTCATAATTAATGACAGAATACTAAAAAATATTAGATGAAATTTTGCACGGCTACACATTTTGAATAAAAACCTTTGCATATTTAGAGAGTAGTTTTTAATAATTCATTCAGTTTGGTACTTTTTATTCATTTTTACTTTTTAAAGACAAATCTAGAGAACAATAAACTAAAATCTCCTAAATTTTGATCCCTCAGTCACAGTACACATGGTTAATACTAAATTCTTCTTTTCTGTCATTAGCCAAACCATATTTCATGGCTTGTAATATCACAACATGCTTTTTCAGTGAAGTCTCAAAACATTTCAGAAAAAGAGGTAAGCCTTCAAAAATTAATTTTCCATCTATCTAAAAGAAACAGATTTGATTATTTTTATGAGACCCTTTAGAAATTAAAAAACTGATAGTATGATCATTTTTAGTCTCTAAAGGGAGATGCAATTAATTACAGCAGCCTCAATGTATATATACTGTCAGTTATCTGGAATGAAAATGTTGACGTCTAAGTCCATGGAAAACATAAAATTTAAATTAAAAATCACTTCTGAGCTTCAAGAAATTATAGAAACTCTAACTGAACTTAGTTTTTCAGGTGGGTGAAATCTTAAAAAAACTTTTAATGCTTATTTTCTTCAATTTTCTTGAAACTGCAAGTTCCTTTGACCTAAAAACTGGCGCATTAACTGCCATGGGCAAAGTTTTGCAAAGACAAAGAAAATGCAAGTAAAAGCAGAAAGTAGCAGTGTTTTAAACTGGAAACTGTGAAAGCCTAAATGCAGTCCCAGTTCATTTCTATAGCTGTGGTAAATCCTTAAAGCAAATTAGGTATATTTCTTGCACATTTTTATATAGACATCTATCTATTCATATACCTATCATTTTTCCATCTTTCTCTTTGTCATATAGACCTGAGTATTCATTGCATAATACAATGAATATACTGTAAAATTTTTGTGAAGCTAGCTAATGAATTGATTCCTTTTAATATTTTCAGAAATTACCTAGAATTCTAATATGTGTTTTCAGACAGAAATGCTGCTGAGGAAAAGCTTGAGGATATTCTTGTAAACTGAATAATGGTATTGTAAAACAAAGTAATGAAAATAACATTTGAAATACTTGGAATAAAAGGTTTCTACTAAATTATAACACAAAGATACTTCAGTATAACTTCTATGAAAGCTAGGCCAAGTAAAGTTGAAATTTGAAATGCAAATAATGAGTTTTGGAAAGCCAAGTCTTTGGGGTAAGAGCTACTTCTTAAATTTCCTGATCTGTCAAGGAGAACCTGTGTGACCTAAGGCAAACCAAGACAGGGCTGTCCTCTCCAGTTGGACGGCTGAATTACAGAGTGCAGCACTCGTGTGTGGTGCTGGCATCTAAATATCTTCAGACTTATACATCTATTGTATCAACATTTGGTGATTTCTATTCATTTTTAGATTGGTACTCTACAGTATTGAAGAGCTGGCTAGTCCCTATCTAAGCAGGAGACTGGCAGAGATGATCTCTTTTTAATCTTAAGTTTTAATATGAGTCTTTCCTCAACATCCCTGTGGATCTTCTCCCTGCTTATGTTTTCTCTCTGAATTTAAGCAAAAAGTTTTCTGAAACATCTCTCTTTTACTGGGTTTCTTAGAGTATAGAATACATCAACCATAATTTATAACCTAATCCCATAACATATATAATCACAGAATCAGCAGGCTTCATCATTATAATGTTATCAAATTATTAAAAATCCATTTTCCATTTCTGTTTTTAAAACTTAACTATAAATCAGTCTTCTGTCATAAATTAATTTATTTTTTCTAAAAATTACACTAGCTGTATTAAATATGCCTTAAACTGCATGAAGTTATGATCTTCCTAAAAGCCAGGTGACATCTTTGCACCCAGACATCATATTGCATGTTTAGGGAACAAATGCTGTAGTGTTCCATGACATGTAAGAAAAAAAATGTTCTTCAATTTAAGGTAACTGATTCTGTTTTCTCTCTCAGATATTCATGTTTTGTCAACAGCTCTGATCATCTTTTGCACGTTTTGATTCATGTTGCTTTACAATGAAGTGAATAGAGAAATATCAACAATTACTTGTCCTTGACTGATAAAACAGGCCAGCTGAAATGGGTATTTTTGTTAAAGCATGTTTCAGATTGAGACTCACGAAAATTAATTGAAATTATGGTCAGGAATGAAAGCAAAAACAACCCAATACAATACTTTTTAATTTATTTTTTAATTTGGGAAAAATAGAAGGACATCAACTTTCCTATATAGTGGAATGTTAGTGAATCTGTTTTGAATTTGAATGTAGTCCATAAAAACAGTAATTAAATTCAGGATACATATCTCTGCTGTATCTCTGCACTTCATGCTCTTCTTAATGTGCATGGAAAGATTCCTTTTGCTAGCAATGAAAAATATGACAGTGTGACATTTTCTTTAATTACAAATTCTGATGTGTTTAATAGCACAAAATTGGCCTCCAGCTTGAGAGTTGTGTCTCTTAGAATCAATGGTTAGACTTGAGGCCACTAGCTTGGTCATCAAGATCAATATTAGAAAAAAGTACATCTTGCCATGACCTATTGGCCCTTATTGATTCAAATAGGGTACTGCAGAGAAATTAATAATGGCATTAGAGCTGTTGGCTAACAAACAGAATCTTCCTTCATTGATTTCAGTAGAGGTAGATGAATAACACAAAAACACAATTACCCTAGACACTGTAGGAAGACTTGCTACAGAGCTTCCAAGGTGGGTATCTGGGATTTGTGGTGGTCACATGGAAGAACTTTCTGGAATACTTAATCGAATTAATTTTGAAGGAATGCAAATGGCTGAAACTGATTCCAGAGAAGGATTTTTTACACTGCATTAAGAAAGTATACCTCATTTTGTCAGCCTGGGCAAAACCCTCTAGTTTTTCTTAAACTACATGAAGGTATTTTTGTGTGAAGGTAGTTCCCTCCCACATATTTATTCCAAAGTAATGTAATTTTTAAAAAGAAATACTTTAAAAAAAGACCCTTATTTATCTCAGCAATCTTGCAATGCCTTCTCCTCAAATTGAAAAAGTCAGGTATCACTCCAAAGTTGTAGTCTTAAACAAATAAACCCCTGTCATTTACTCCTACTCACTGGGAAATTTAAACTACTGTTTTTGAACCTTTTGTAAATAACAAAAGATTTTACAGAGCCTAGAAAGGTCTGAGCTCTTCATTTACCTATAATGCTTCAAAAAGAGTTTAGAAAAAAATTTCCCTGTGGGCCAGAGAGAACCTCACAGAAAACAGAAATGTCTCTTAAGATCTACATCCATTTGGAATTTATTTCTAGGTGTTTTATTCCAATAGTTTAAGAGGAATTATTTAAGATCAGCAGTAAGCAATTTTCTTCCAGCCTAATTTCTTTTATACTATGATAAATCATGCTTTTTAAAGTCTTGGAAATACTTTGCTAATATTTAAAATTATTAATATACGTAGTACTTTATTACTGCAACTGTAATAATTGCAAATAAAGCATAAATTTTGCTATAATCTAATGGAAAATAATATTTTCTGGGGGCCTGATGTGACACATGAAAAATTCTGCACCAAAAAAGAGATAAGGACAGGAGCAGAAGAAAAAGAGATGCATTTCCCCTCATGTCCTGCAGACACTAAAACATTGAGAGCATCAGGACTTAAGGCACAGAGGGGCAGAGGAATACATGTTATATAGTCCTGTCAGTCCCTACATGCAAACTGAAATCAGTAGAAGAAAATTCTTCCAAGTTATACTCTAATGACAGGTGTGGACTGGGACCAGTGCTGGGAATGATGCCCCGAGAGGTACCTGGAACAGAGGCTGGGCAGAGTTAAAGAGTTAAGCAGGTGTTTATTAAAAGGCCTTCAAAGGATACACCTTGGACAGTACATGAGCCTGGCCATGGCTACACCAGGATGGATGACTGGTCATGAGTTTCCACACTTTTAAAAGATTTGGTCCATTTACATATTGGGGTTAATTACAGCTTCAGGTAATGAAGTCCCATCCTCCCAGATTGCTGTCCTCAGTTTGTTGTTGTTTACACTTTTTGAGCCCAAAGTTGCAACTGTGTCCTTGGTTCTCAGGTTGAAGAGGATTGTTTTCTCTAACTAAACTGTGAGGAGACCTTGCTAACACTTTATACAAAGGTTCAGAGTTATGTACTAATGCAGTACAGAATCTGGAAAATATGAAAGCTAAAACTTAAAGCATCAGGAGGTCCCCAAAGGGAACCTTTACTCTCAAAGTTCTTATATTCTTAATAGTTTAGAAGCAGCTTCTTTACATTTTCAACTTCATGCTGGAGTTGGTCTTGGCTTGTCTATTTTTTATTATGGCACATTTCTAGTATGCTGACAAGGTACATGAACACAGCTTTATGGCTGTTGACTGTTTAGATTATTCTAGCACTTGCTTTGTTTATTAAGCCATATTCATTTACTGGAACTCAGAGTCCTGTGTGTTATAAACAGCTATTTGGGGTTTAGTTTAGCCACAGAGTATTGAAATACCACTGGGACATCTGGTTCAACACAGCTTAATCTTACTGAAAAAAAACCCCTATTCAATAATAAAAGGACAAATTATAGGAATCTGTCTTTCACTCTGCTTCTTTCAGTTACACCTCAAAAAGGCAGCAGCATTTTCCAGCCCACTATTGAATCTGACAGGTAAAGGTCCCCGAAGAATCAATTATCTTCTAGTGAAATTTACTTCTTTCTCTCCTACATGAGACTGTCAATTCAAGGTCTTCACTTACCTCTCTCTCTGTGTTCTGTGTATATTACTCCTTTAAGACATATTAATCTTGTCTCGTGCACCTGGAGGGCGAAACAGCCATCAGACCTTCATTATATTGAGCATTATTCAATCCAGTAAGGATGGCGCTTGATTAACAATTTATTTAATAGAAGTGCTGGCCTAAACAGCACGGCCTTCCCTTGTTCCTCCTCTGCCACAGGCCTTGGATGCTCATCCATTTTGATCACTTGGACATTGCCGGTGCATGTACTGGACAAACTGGACATCAGCCCTGCCTCAGAAAACCTGTAGACATTGCATCAAATATGGAATGATGTTCTGCCACTTCTACTGACTATACATATTTTAAGATAAGGGAAAGGAAGCAGGGAAGAAAATTCTACCCAGAGCTTCTGTTTCCTCTCTTCTGTGTGAAAAAAACCCAAAAAAATCCCAAAAAAACCCCATTATTAGGAAACATTCAGATTATATTCCAAATAGGTTTTGTTTGATGGAATTTATTTCTGTCTGCAATTTAAACCCAAACTTTACTCTTTTTAGTTCCAGTCATCCTGCACATTTTTCAGGTTAGTGGTAAAGTTTTGTTGCTTTGACACTATTGCCCATTTCTTCTTTGCTAGTCAGTTGTCTGTTTATCCAGAGGATACCTCTCTTTGTAAGTCAGGTGACTGTGACTTTTTTTATCAGCTCTCACTTTTTCAAGTAACCTAGTTCTCTCTTTACCCCAAAAGTTTGCCTCTGCCTGTTTCATTATTCTGTTAGTTATGAGAAAGAAGAGCAAGTAAAATGTGATTTTCTGTCAGAAATTAATGAGTCACTTCAGCATCAAATAGGAAGACATAATGCAGATGTTAAAATGATAAAAAGGATCATAACTACAGAGAAAACATTTGGAAATATTTGAATCTTGATTTTTCTTTTGCAGCCTATTGTCTCATTACTTACAGCATGTGACAGATTAATAAGAAGTTATGTGACTTAAATATTGTGGCTAAATTATAATTAACGTGTAGATCATAAATACTACTAATAAAAAAATACTCAGGGATGATAAATGTTCAGAAGTAAATAACTGGATTATGAGAGAAGCTAAAACTAGGATGAAGAGATGAAATTAGGAAAATGTCTTAAATAGTAGAGAAGACATTTTTCCAAGAATTAAAGATTCTCCATTATTACTGGAAAGTTACAGATTCTGCTTCTTTGAAGCATTTACATTTTCCTGGGATGAGGTGAAAGCACTGTAGATAATTATGATACAGTTACGGTTCAATCAGTCAAAAACTCTAAAAATTAAATACTTATTCTTGTGACTTTGAACATGACATTCTGAATGCTCCAAACATCAGAAAGAAAATTAAAAGATAGCTTACAAATTTATCAGCTAATATATGGTAATAAATACATTCTGAAATACTGCTTAATATTAATAGGTGAACACCAATTTATGAAAATTCCTGGGAAAGCTAAACCAGATTTAATCACCATTACTTTGGTAATGGGAAATGATTAGTCTTCAAAATAGTTGATTATTCATTAGAAAAGTCATCTTTATCCCATCAAATACCATTTCACTGCAACCAATAAAAGTCCACAGATTTTGTATTGACTTAGAAGTCTGGAGCTGTCTTTGATTTTACCTTGTATTAGCTATGGAAAAGGCTTGCAAGTACTCAGGTTATTATTGTCCAGTTTCTTTAATAGTGAAGATTACATGCCATAAAGCTAAACTAAACCCATCTTGTGAATGAATAATGAACATTAGTCCAAGGAAACATAATTACATTGATGTTAATCAGTGCTGGGGAAGCCTATCATGTAACTCCAGTAGGTAATAGCTGTAGACAACCATACTTAAGATGGAAATAAATGAAGGGAGACTGAGCCAAGCAATCCATGTTTTAAGAACACTAAAAAAAAAAAAAAAAAAAACCAAACAAACAAGAAATTAAAAAGAAAAAAGGAAAACATCTAGGTGGACTGACCATTGTGTTGGAAGACATTCTTATCACTCTCAGAGTCCTTTACTTGGAAAGTCAAAATGCTGATGCATTTTTCTAAGTTCTTTTTTAAGGAAATCTGAAGCTGTCAAAATGTAGGGAAAAATAGGAACATTATACCAGAGAAGCGGAATAGTTGACAGAAAGTTTCTATGCATTTGTCTTAATTATACTACTGAATACAACTGTTTATCACTGCAAATGAATAAATAATAATAATAATAATTTCTACACTATGATTAATTATTATAATTTTAGATAGATGAACAATATATATGGAGTGTTCCCTTTCGAGTTATATAAAAGTTTTTATTGCAATATATTTGCTAAAATGTAACTTTTCCTGCAAAGACACAAATTAAATTTCTACGTCATTTCAAACCAATATACAGAATTCTGAATCCACAACTCATGGGACTACCAGCCTCCTCTCTGGTGGGATGGGGTGAGGAGCAGAGGAGCCCTTGGCCCTGTGTGAGCTCTGCTCAGCAGTGAATAAAACATCCCTGTGTTACCAACACTGTTTCCATCACAAATCCAAAACACAGCCCCATATGAACTCCATTTCAGCCCAAGCCTCTACATAATAAAAAAAAAAATTCATTAATTTGGTTACACCAATTTTTTTGTAAAAATCCCAAACTCATAGGTTTTGGATATTTAGCTCTGTAAGGAAGTATTATATGGGTTGAGACATAAGCTGGAGGAAAATCACTCAATACAATGGACTTAGAAAAAGGGTAAACATCTTACAAAATCTTCACATCTTCCAGAAATCTTTGATGCAGAGATCTTTCATCAAAACATTTCCTTAAATTTTTCCTATGCATAAAAGATCAAAATATGCATAAATATTTTATAGCATTATTACTCATAATAAGGGATGGATATCTGAATACAGGATAGAAATCATTAGCTGCTTAGAAATAGATCTTCTGCATTATATCTTTAATATTTTCCATCTCAAGACCACATAAATAATAGCATATGAAGATGTCACTTGAATGATAGCAATTGGCTGAACATTAGTGTTAACAGTGAACTCATTTGCACAATCACAGCCCAATTCAGTGCATATCCATTTCTATTTATCTCCATTCTGTAGTTTCACCTGCTTCTTTCACAGCATGAATAAATCATTAGAATACATGGCAAAACCTTACCAATAAAAGGCACTCTTATTCTCAGTGTAAGTCCACCACACTCAAACCACATATATTTGCTAAAGAAAAGCAGCACTACCATGTTTTGGGAATATATTCTGTTAGAATTGCTGATCATATTATTTAAACAATTAACCAAAAAGAAAACTATTTATTAAATCCATAGAACTGGATCTTTTATTGCAATCTTTAGTTAATTACAGATGGCTAATTCTGATTATGTTCACTTTTTTGAAGGCTATGCACACACAAAACACACAGACAAAATATCATATCCTATGGTCAGAGAACACGAAACATTGTGAAGCAGCCAGATCTTGAAGAGGAAATATTATTGAAATGCAGTGAGACTATCAGCCAAAGATCTTACTCATTTATGATTTCTTATGGACATGTTCAGCTGCAGCTCAGGCTGAGAAAGTTGAAATTGTTAAAACTTCCCACTGGCATAATAAAGTCAAGAGTGAACTAAGGTATTTTCTGTAATCCTTTCTTTCTACACATAATATAAATGGTGTAGCTTCACTACTGATCTAAGTAATAATAATTTTTTTCACTAAATTTTCTTAATAGCACTCACACTGTAACCATTCATACAGTATAAAAATGTAGATATAAAAACTTAATAATACAAAGATACAAAAGTAAAGACTGTAATACTAGTCTTTGCTTTATCTGTAATATACCTGAACTGTCAGATTTAATTTCCAACCTCTGAATTCTTTTTTTTTATGATTGCTGTTTCTCTCAGATTGTATTAAGACTCCATCCTGCAGAATGTATTTTTTTATTCAGAATCAAATTTCTGTTTACATTTAGGTTCTCCTGCACGCCATTCAAGTCACCAGCTGAATATCATTGAGAAATTATAGCATGCTAGTGAAGCAGTACAGACCTTGTTTTTTTACTGACAACACACGCTTTCTACAATACTAACAGACAGATTGTAAGCAGAAACCATAAGAATAGCCCATGAATAAAAAGGCCTGGGCATGAATCCTTATCTCAGCTTGCCCTAAAGTGAAAGGAATAAAAAAATTTTATA
>PYHW01010840.1:6302244-6324478 GCA_013186435.1 Turdus rufiventris
AGAAAGAAGTTACTTATCATTGGCAAAATTATTGTTTATGTAGGCAATTTGGTATAGAAGATAAAGCTATCAGATACTAAAGAGAACCCCCACCACCTAAAAACTCTTCACATGGTTAAAGGCTGGAAAAAGTTTGTTATGCTTGAAGGAGCTCTCTTGAGGTCATGCCACTCTGTTTATTTCAGCAAGAATCCTGGGATGGAGAAATATGATTTTATGGGGTAGAATGGGGTCTAAAGGCAAGCATGATTTGCAGGCAAAGTAGCAAGGAGCCATCTAATTAACTAGTAATTAATGCTTTTGGTGATTTTTTTCCCCCCTGCTAAGTGCTTAAAAAAAAATTATGTCACAAATCTCAATGAGTACTTTAGACAAATTCTAACCTTATTAAACTCTAAGTTTAATGGCAATTTTAAGACTATATACAGTATTGCAACCTGCTGCTTCATACCTGGAAGGAAAAGAAACAGAGAGGCTGCTAGGCACATGGATAAGAATTAGCAGATATATTTGTAGGTAAAAATCGTGAAGCTGTCTCCCACCATGCTTGTTAGCACAGTGTCTACTTCTTGCCTATCAGAGAAAATTGGCTTCTTATTGCTCTCTACTGAACTTGGACACGTCTGCATTTAAAATAAAAGCAGCTATAGGCTGAGAACACCAAGAGAAATTAAAAAAAAAAAAACCAAAAACTAAATATTTAATTAGGAGACTTCAGGAATATCTAGGAAACCTTACTATGTAGTATTTATTTGGCTTGCTTAACTTTTGTTCATTTATGCAAATGCTAGCTAAAATATAGAAAAATCAAGGATATGTAGGAAGTATTCATAAAATTATTCTAAGAAAAAATAGTTTCATGTAACTGCTTTCCTGTGACTTGTCTGTACTAACTCAGGAGAGCAATGGTAAGCAAAAGTCTATTTTACTCAAACTTCTGAAAATACAATAATTTTTGCTGAGAAGTCACCCAGCTGACTGATTGTGTTCAAGCTTTGTGGAATATTTGAAAAGATGTAGTTCTTACCAACACATTGATGAAAAGGAATAAATTTTATGTCATGAATAAAATTTGAACTAAGAATTTTTATTTTTTTTTTCCGTAATCATCTTGAGTAATGCACAGATCAGAAACAGAAAAAAAAATCATTATACTCAAGGTTTTTTCTTTCCTAGAATTCTAAATGAAGATCCAAGGTCAATGCCAATCAGGCAAATAGGATGAGATAAATGCTTAGAGAGAGCAAATAATTTGCTAGCTGCAAAGGTTTCAATTTTTTAAAGCCTGGACATTTCACATACCAGTTCTAACATTGTAAAAACTGCCTGATTCCTTTAATCAAAGCATAATACATATTTTCTACCCCTGCTAAATGTAGCAAGAACATACACAGTAAACTTAAAAGTATAAGACCATGCTTTCCCACACAGCTTGCAGCATTATTTTGCACAAAAAAAAATATATAATTGTGCTATTGTGTAATAACAACCAGGTAGATGACCAGAAATAAGACTAACTAATTTAGCATCCTAAGATAATAGTAAATGGAAAAAAATTATACGAAATAAAACAAACACACAATAGCACAAAAAAGTTAGACTTAATTTCTACAGTGTTGCCAATGTAAAACTTATGTTTAGAAATGTAACTACACACAGCTATGCCCATTATGAGTCATTTTCCTATTATTGACATGATTGAAGGAAGATAAACACAGATTTAAGCAAACAATTCCATGGAAATGAGATATTCCCATTGGAGGTTTTTTTGCCTGTAACAGAATCTGCATGAAAATTTTGCATTTTCTCCAGCAGTCCTGAATACACTTACTGCAGTGTATTTCAGCAAGGAAAAAATATGTCACAAGCTCTCAGCTATGACAGAGAATTTATTGAAATACTTTTTATTTCTTATTAGGATATTTTCTCACTGCACTATCTGCCTGGAATAGTTTTAAAAACTGACTTCATTACAGACAGATGTAAAATCTAATGAAAGAATATGTAGCTGATAGCAAAAAGAGGACTCCAGTCTGGCAGGGCTTCCAGTCTCCGGTCTGAAGCTGCTGCCAACAAGATTCAAACTTTACAAAGCTTCTCATATTGTTTCTCTCAGATTAATTCTTTGTTATAAGTACAGTAATTTCATGACTATAAGGTGCACCCTTTTGACTAAAATTTTGATCGAAACCCAGAAGTGCACCTTATAATCTGGTGAGCCTTATATATGGACAAAGTTCAGGAACTTGCCAACCCAGAAGTGTGAGCCGTGAGCTGAACTGTGCACCGCGAGAGCCACACCAGCCGCGCCAGCCAGCGCCGGGGGCGGGCAGGAGTGCTGGGGCCCGCGGCACAGGGAGGGCACCTGGAGCTGCGTTTAAAGGCTGCACCGATCCATGAAAAATGTTTTCAAATTGATCACCTGCCAGTAAACCCCACGATCGCGTGATTCCATTACTAATTCCTTACTTTGTTGCACGAGGATCCTCACTTGAAAAAAGAAAAGGTGCGCCTTATAGTCCGGTGCACCTTATATATGGACAAAGTTTGGAAATTTGCCGACACCTGGAAGTGTGCCTTATAATCCGGTGCACCTTATAGTTATGAAATTACCGTACTTTTTTGTTTCCATGTCCAGTAATATAAAGCCCCAGGACCAGATGCAGTTCCAGAATCATTCCATTCCCAGTGCAGCTACCTTGAAAGGTTTTTGCAATTATGTGTGGATTTTACAAAACTACAGGTGTTATTTAATTCTTTGGGGTTTACATGGCAATGTTTTGGTAGTGGGGAAGTTGCAGGAATGACTTCCATGAGAAGACATCAGGAGTTGCCCCTGTCAGATGCAGCTGGTTCCAGTGGACCCACCCCTGGTCAGAACTGATCCAACCAGTGACACTGATAGTGCCTCTGTGATAACTCATCACAGGGCTAAAAAAGGGTAAAAAATGCAGTGCAGCAGCTGTGAAACATGAGTGGGAAAATACGTGTCCTGGGGTGATGTTATGGTGGTTTGTATCCCCAATCATGTGCTCTGCGTTCTGTTTAAGTGGAGTTTGTTTTGTCTACCTATCTCGGCTCCCTCCCCCCCCACTGTCTGTGTTTGGAACACTAGGATTTTTTGCTCACTTGGCTAGCTGGCTTTGCTTGCTTTTGCTTGCTTCTGCTTAGCTCTGCCTTGCTTGCTTGCTTGCTTGCTTTAGTTTTGCTAATAGGTCTGCATACCTTTCTGAACCTGTTTGGACTGGACCTGGAACACCGAAGAACATCAGAACCCTGAGATTTGACATCTGCAGCAGCCTTTCCCAGCGCCAGAGACCGATACCACCAGCAAGAGAGACTGTCTGAGTTTGTTACCCTCTCACACCGGTGAAAGAGTTTTCTTTGTCATCCGGAGGTGTTACTTTCTTCTTTTGTGTTGGGAAGTGTTTTGTTGGTCAGTAAACAGTTTTTTTCCACTTTGCCTCTGAGAAATTCTTTCCGAACCCGGTGGTGGGGGAGGAGTCTTAGGGGGTTTGTTTTGTTTCCTGGGGACTCCTCCAGGAGGTTTTTCCCTAAATTTGCCCTAAACTAGGACAATATGAAACATGAGTGGGAAAATATGAGCAAAGTAGCCCTGCAGACAGCAAGGAAGAGTGGGGAGGAGGCACTCCAGGCAGAAGAGCAGAGATTCCCCTGCAGCCTGTGGAGAAGACCAAGGGGATGCAGCTTGTGGCCCTGCAGCCCATGGAGTCACATCAGAGACCACTGAGAAAATATCACAACGGGAAGTGTCACTCCACATGTGCTATTTCTCTTATTGCACTTCTGAACATTGGCTGGTGCTGGAGACAGAATAGAGACTTACATGGACCTTAGGTGTGAAACCGTGTTCACTCTTATCTTATTCTGCTAAGGAAAGTGAGATCTCAGAAATCTTAAAAGTCTTAGGATTTTCAGAAGTTTTAGCAAGACACAGTAGGCTTCAAACAGAAGTGATAAGTTAAAGGTAGAAATTTCCATGCAAGTTTCATTGGGATGCACTGTGGGGAAGGTCTGTAGAGAAGATTTTTGGGCTTTAGAACTGCTAAAATATTTCTCTGCAAGTAAATTAGATCTGATTTCTGGAAGATGGTATTTAGATAATTTTGAAAATATTTAAGTAAGCAGTAACTCTGAAGTGCTCAATACTCTTTACAGTTTCATATTCTCTATGAGAACTAAAAGCACTTAGTGCGGACTCATCTAGGAATGAAACATTTATTTGAAACAGTTTTTACTGCAGAATATAGTAAATACTTTTTATAGGACTTGCTAGGTTTTAATAGATATTAGAAACCTTAATATAGTAGAATATTATAATAAAACAAGATGAGCAGTAATATTAATGTACATTAACTCATTTGCTAATGATCAACATCAGCCACAGGAACAGATGTCAGTGGTTTCACATCCTTTCATCAAAAGGGAGACAGAGCCTATTTAAATGTTTTAATTGTTGGGAAAGAAATGGATTTGCTTTTATCCAATCAATACTACTTTGACCAAAAATCAATTAAACTGACAAGGCTTCTCTTATTGAAGTAAGTAGGGGCTTTAATTAAATTCCATTCTATAGTTTAAGCAAGGCACTGGAAGACAAGGAGAACAAAAAGGCTACTTTGAATTTGCTGTGTATATTGGAAGCAAGGTTTTTGGAGCAAATAATAAATTAAACTTCAGATATATTAACATTTTATATCTTACTACATATCAAAATGAAGCCATAGATAGTGGCCTCATCTATTACAGCATGGACTTCTATTTTGAATTAGCAGAAAACTGAATGCTCTGAATGATCCTTTATTTATTACAGTGACATAGTATGTACAAGGGCATCCTCCTATTTCCTCAGAAAATATCATTAGTGCTAAACAGTCTGCCTATTTCTTTAGAAGATCACTGCACAAAAATGAGAATAACAACAGACTCCATTTAATTGGTGCAAGCCTTCCCCCTGCCTATCAGTAGCACAACTCAATATTCACTCTGGGACAAAGAAGTTATTAAAGCATTTCAAATTATATTTTCAAAGGGAATTTTTCTTTTTTCTTATTACCTCTTCAAATCTGAATCACTGGGTGAGAAGCCAAAGAGATGGAAAAAAAGCTTTCTTCCTAGGAAATTATTGAAAATGATGTCATGAAATCAAATAGGCTTTGGTATTGAAAAAAGTCTTCAGATGAGAAAATACACTTTAAGCAAAAGACCAAAAATACAAAGTCTTTCTGCAAGTGGCAGCACCTCAGATCACTTAGCCTGGAGGTTCTATCGCTTCAGTCCTCTGATGTGATGCTATTCCAGTTCCCTCAGGCTGCTTTGCTCACTGAAGAAAGTAATTAGAGTAGCAAATAATAGATCCAGAGTCCCAAATTAACTTTCAATATTATCATATTGTTGCTAGTGGCTAAAACATTGGTAAATCTATATACCTTCCTGCTAAACAGCTGCTAAAATAAATGATTCAGTAAAAATAATTTTCATCATCCTTGTTCTAAAATATGCCAGTTTTGTGCAAATTAAATAGCATACTAAGTGATCAGAAGGTTCCTCTGGTTAAATATTCTTTTTAATTGTTCTTTGGTTCAGCTCACATATGTATCACCTACAGAAGTTCTTGTGTCAGTGAGCATCTGCAACTTGTGGTATGTTGGCAAGTTTTCTCTTTAGATGAATAGTTTTCAGAGATTGGGGGTTATTAATGTGCTGGACAAATTAGTAACAAAATTAAGATCCTTTTTTATTTAAGGAGACTTTCTTCTTTCTCCTGTGATGGAAATGACAATCTTCAATAAGTAGCTCAGCTTTTTCCAGGAAAACAGTGTTCTGTGCTTATAATTTTTTTTTTTTAATTATTGACTTAATTGATAGTTTGGATAAAAACAATTATATATATATATGTGTGTGTGTATATATATATATAAGCTTTTATTACATCTAACATTTTATATGATATTACTATATATAATAAAGTATTTCATATAGGAAAATTATTTAAACTGAATGGAAAATTTGATGAACATTATTTTTTTGGTTTTTTTACAGTTGAGTTGAAGCTTTTGTTTTTTTATTCTGCTATACAACATCTACAGATTCTGAAGTATTGGAATTTCCAACAGAGAAATGACATTTACTGAACATTTTTAAGTGATTGCAACAGCTGTGAGTAATTGTTCAAATTATTCTGTTCAAATTATTTATGGACAAAGTATAACCCTTTTATACTCAAAACAACAAAAAAACTTCTGGAACAATATAAAGGCAAAATGCAAATAAAATTGATAGATAAGTAACTAAAAAACTCCCAAAACCTGAAAAAAAATAAGCTTTGTGCTTACCTCAGCTCTGTTCAAGAAGTTATAGCAACGTAACAACTATGGAGCTGCATCCAGTATTCATGCTAGGTAATGTTAAACTTATGAAATTCCCTGTCAAAATCAGCTTTAAATTTGTGTACACCACTGAATTTTTGCTTTGCTATGTAAAACTATGAAAATAAAAGTTGTTTATCAGAAGTTTTGATACAGGTTTTAATGAAATTTGCTAATAATAATAATAAATTAAAATAATAAATAATAATCTTGTAGTCTTTCTACAGCTGTCTGCATATGACATAAGAGCTCCTGTGAGCTCCTGTTGCCTACTTCTTCCAATTGGTGAACAAATTAAAACTGCTAAAACACAGTGTTATTTTGTGATCCACAAAATGCTTATTAACTCCTGCATAGAACCTACTGAGCTATTGACTTTTTTAGGGAGAGTTAAATACTTTGTTACTTATCATAATAGCTATGGCATGGGTTTTAACCCAGAAGAAATCATTATATAAAGTAGTCTGTAATATATTTTCAGCAGGAATGGCCTGCCATGCTATAAGAAGATTTAGTCAAATTCGGGTCCAACTCTGAATGTCTATTCTTGAATTAATAACTTGCCAGTTGCTTTGCCAAGCAGTGTGTAACAGCCAGGATGAAGCACTTCTCTCTGTCTACTGCACCTTTGGTGCTGATAGCAAGAAAGCAGCTTCTATGGCACCTTTTGAAAGATTTTCTGCTTTTATTAATAATTTGCTGAACACAGATCATGAACTGTTTTGGAAACATGGCATTTTAGGATTTTTGCAGAAATTAACTGCTTCTTAGTACCTTATTACTTTTCCCAGGAGTGCACAAACACATCAGAATGTCTGTTCCAGCAGCACCCTCAATGTTCTGTGTCTCTCCATGTTCTACCCTGTATTCTACATAGTGGACTAAAAAGAGGAGTTGAAGAGTAGGTATTATACAGATCATGCTACAGAAGATAGTATTTTTTAACTGCAATCTGAATAATTTAAACTTAAAATGTTGCATAAAACCAACTCTAGTTCAACTAAATGTCAACAAAGGGTCTAAAAACTACTGAAGAAGCTGTTTTCCACATTTTTCAACTTTATTTTTTTTCTTTTTGAAGGAAATTGTTTTAAACATATAGATATGTCTTTACAAATTAAAACCTGAACAATCAAATAAATCTTTTGATTCTATTTAAAGCACTCACTTCTTTAATCATCTTGCAAAATATGTTTTTCATAATTTTTCTGAAAGATAAAAATTGTATTTGAGTGCTCTCTCAGAACAAAATATTTCGCGACTTTACCTATTTTCACATTATTAACAACTCACATTCCAACGTTTCTTCATTCCTCAAATGTTGCACAAAATTTCTTCCTTCCTATAGCATTTTGTACTTAGGCTGAAAAATAAAATATTTTTGAAGATTTATGTTTTTGAATAGCAGTTGCATAAACACTCGTTTTTCCTCAGTGCCTTGGTGCCTCAGATGGCACCAAGATGTCAGTCATTAGAAAAGGAAACGTTGATTTCCACTTACACAAAACTGGTAAGAGAAGCCTTGTGTTTTGCTGCCTCACTCTCCAGTAATACACTTGCAATATCCAGTTCATGGTCTTTAGGCTCATGTGTTGAAGGGAAGTTTTTTCCTGCCACTCTGTTATGCAACATAGTTGTATGGACAGCTCTAGGTTCTGGTTTTCCGAGTAGTTTCTCTCTCACTCCTCCTCTGGAAAGGAGGAAATAAGCAAGCAGCAGTCAGATCCACCAGTTGCAGCTATTTTTGAAAGGGAAAGGGCCCCTGTCTGAACCAGTACAGGTAAGAACAGTTTTGTTTCTTTCTTTTTCATCTACTTATTAACAGAAGTTCTAGCACAAAGAGAAAGACCTGTTTGGCTAATAAATTCTCTGTGACATTGTATTTAATTAGCATCATGTTACATTTATTCTAGAGCAGTCATAGTTTATTATAGCAGTTGGTAGATGAAGATTTCAGGCTTTCATTTTGCTGCTACTTTCATTTCAATAACTCACATTTAAATACACTGCCTGACATATCAGGCAGAGCTAACCAGGGAGGTGCTACCATAGCATGGATGGTATCACGATGATCAAGAGTTGCATGGTAAAGATCTCAGAGAGCTAGGGAACTGTGAAGATTGTATTACCTGTCAAGCAGCTTAGAGCTATCAGGCCTTTGCACAAACTCTCTGTGATGTGTGTTTCTGCCCAACTCAGCCCCCTAGAGACTGATGAACAGTCTTGCCACTTGCAGGCACTTTTCAGGTATAGACATAGCAGTGAAATCACATTCTCATTCAAAAGAAGCCTATTGTCTCTTGACGGTGGCAGTGTCTAGAGTGGGTCACCTCTCATTTATGTCTTCTAAGTCCTGTTCCCCAGTTTATCAATGATTTTGTCATGATTGAATGACTTTGACGGATGTCTATAAAGCTTCTGGAACAATTAGCATGTTTAATAAGACTGAAGAAAACATCAGTTTCCTTTCTGAGATAGGAGATTGTAGAATCACCTGAAGTACCTTTAGATTAGAGGTTAAGTAAGACCACAGAGTGATGCTTCATCACAGTTGATGGATTGAGTCTTTTAGGCATGGGAAAAAAAATCAGTTTTAAAGTGTTACGTGAAATTCAGCTAGTGAACCACAGATACCATTTTTGAGGCTATTTTTTGAAGACCCTGGGGTTTTTCAGTTTTCTGTTTCTAAACACTTAGTGTATTTTTCAGTGATTTCGGAGAAGCAGTAGAATTTTCTGTCATAACTAACTGATACCACAAAAGAGTCTGTCACTGCATTTCCCTAGATACAGCCTTTATTAACCAGTTTGTGGGGTATAATTGCTGATTCTAGCAAGGTCAGAGATCTTCAGTTAGGAAAAGACCATTGAAGCATAGCATATGCAAATTAAAATAACAATCTAACAACAAAAACCCTGGACCCTGTATTTTTTTTCCCTCCAACATCAGCTGCAGCATAATCTGCTCACCCCATTGCTATCTGTTCAAACAATAATTTCACATAGTTTCTTCTTTTTCTCAGATAACAGGACATATGATTTTCCCCATCATTACCACTGAGTTTGATAGCTTGCTAGCTTGCATGATGATGTGCTTTTAATCGGATGATTACGAATATGCCCCAGGCAAGTTACTATGTTAACATCTGATGATTTAGCAAACTGTTCTAATTTTATTTATTTATTTTACTTCTGGTTGAAATATTTTCTAGTATCAGTGTTCAAAATGTAATGTCTTAGTGAAAGTAGCCTATATTCACCACTTCTGGGTATTTGCATTAGTGGTAATGGATGCTTTGAGTCATGGGAAAACAATATGGGTCTTAATGTACATGTTTAACACTTAGTGCTAGATCCCTAACTTTAAAAAGGCCAGCTTAAATATTTATGAAATGTCATTTTTCATTTCGAATTGAGTAACAGCTTTCATAGAGATATCTGTGAGATCTGCAGTCAGGTTTCTATGCTAAGTTGCAGGGCCACAGATGTTGGCTTGAGTCTTGTGGGCCAAAGGGCTCAAATTACACTATAATTTTTAAAATGAAAATTTAATTGAAGCTATAACAAAGCTGTGGGGGAATAGTTCAAATTGGGTTAATGCAGTTAGAAAATAGTGGTTTACGTTGGTGTGTTCAGAGCTCATAACTAGATAATTTCCTGAATTTATTTGGCATTTGCTTATAAATTGTACAGATCTCCACATCTAGAATGTGCCTGTACAACTTCTAATGAAAGTGTCATTTTTACCTGTCAGCTCTCAAGACAGGCCTCGTTGGTTGGTTGGTTGGGTTTTGGGGTTTTGGTGTTAGTGGGGTTTTTGTTGTTGGTATATTTTTGGGTTTGTTTGTTTGTTTGTTTGTTGGGTTTCCTTGGGTTTTGTTGTTGTTGGGTTTTGTTGTGGTTTTTTGTTTTTTTTTTTTTTCTTTTAGTTTAGTTTATCTTTGTTTTGGTTTTCTTTAAACCCTCTGATCCTTTAAGAAAGGAATTGCTATGATAAAACCTGTTGGAAATGCATTGAGGTATACAGCTAAACCTGTAGAAACAGGCTTAATCATATGCCACAATGAAAAAAGAGTTATTGTGCCTACATTTCAAACTGTGACATGAATGTCCTGTAAACACATTATTTGACATGAGCAGGAATTTTTAGTATTAACATCCAAAATTGAATCTTTTGGCTGTAAGAAAAACTCCAGTAACTCAATCCCAGTGAGGATAAAAATTACTGGATTAAAAATATTACGGTTTGTTTGATTTGATTGAATAATTACGTTTTGTGCCAGTACATTACTGCTTACACAGACATTTCACCTATGCTCTTCTTTATTTCATTTGATTATAATTCTTTCCCCATAGACAAACCTATCTATGAGGAAAATATGCTTGACTGAATAGTAATGAATATTTAGATAAGGTACCAATGGCTGGAGGGTAATTGCAGTATTTAGCAATTATATGTACAATAGTCCATGGCCCAGTGGGATTTCTGCTGAGAATGTTCTTTACAATGTGTAGGAACAATCAAGGATAGAAAAAAGCCACAAATATTCCCATCAGGCGGTTTAGTGCTGAAGACTATTTCACAGGTTAGGATTAAAATAATAGATACTAATGTAGTAAGAATTTAAGTAAGAACTTGGGAACAACATGAGACATCTGTTTCCTGAGGAAGAGAAACCTTTCTGTGCAGTTAATGTCATCTGTTACTTCTGCTTTACTACTTCAATATTGTTTCCTCTCTCCAGACCTTCCAGAAGGAGAAAAAATAAAGAAATTCTAGCCAAAATTAACTTAAGTCTATAATAATAACACTACTAATTCCAAGTTCCACCATGGTTGCTTGGTCCTCAGAAGAGCACAACAAGCATTAAACAGCACATTTTCAAAAAAACAACCTTGTCTCTGGACATTGTAATGAGATACATTAAGAAAATGGCAAAAATATTTTACCCACCTGACTT
Source organism: Turdus rufiventris (assembly GCA_013186435.1). Lineage (NCBI taxonomy): Eukaryota > Metazoa > Chordata > Aves > Passeriformes > Turdidae > Turdus > Turdus rufiventris. The sequence continues at coordinate 6,313,594 of PYHW01010840.1, forward strand.
AGAGATAAAAATATCACTTGAAAAGGGCTCGTTGGACTCTATTATTGCCATCATGAAAGGCATGTTTAATGAAAGAAATAAATTGCTTATTATTTGTACACTGGTGATCAGCACAGACTACATGTAAAACACGATTGCTAAACAGAAAACAAGTTCTGCTGAGGACATTGGGTTGATGATCTCATTACAACTAATGACCTTGAACACCCTTCAGGCTCTTTTAATACTCCAAAACCAGTCTTGCACTGCTCTGGTTCTTATTTAATTAACTCTCAACATTTTTACATGCCATAGGAAAAAGGCCAAGAATAAGTATCTCAATTCTGTAAACAGTCTTCATTTATTTCAATATCTCTTATGAACACTGGATTTAGAAATCTCAGCCAAGATATTTTAAATATCATTATGAATTGGCAGGATTCTTTTTTAAAATCAGGGTCATTATTTACAGTCCAGTAAATATTCCAGAATCTTTGTATGAATAAGGTGTGGTTAACTGTGAATAGTTTTCTTTGTTTACTTGTAACTTCTTTTGTTTTCTATCATCTATTTGTTACCTTTCAAATTCTCTTTTCTGCAGTTTTGACTAAAAGTTTTTCTCAAGAGTGTCCTTAATCTGGCTCCCAAACACACCCCAAAATACTAGCTTGAATTACTCAATAGCTGCAATTTATGTTAGCTTGAATATCACAGAAGTTGGGCTGAATCTTCAGTGCTTCAATAAAAGACAGAAGTAGAAATTACAATTCCTGGGGTGCTAAACCTAATCATTTTGTTCTGCTCATTCAGCCAAGTTCTACTCATGCAACCTGACTACCGAGTGGATCTGGCCAAGCAGCATCTTAGATCTGGCCCAGGGGATGAGTATGTCCCTGAAATAGAGCAGCAAATCTTGCAGGTTAGAAGTAGTAGAAGAAGAGAGCTGTCAGAATTCCTACCCTGTTAAAATTGCTCCCAAGGAAGAAGAAAAAGAAAGCAAAGAAGGGATGGGACATAGAAAGAGTGTCATAGGGTATTTGTCAGTATGGAATCTGGAATGTGGAAACAGGGACATAAAGAAGTAAAGGAAAGGAAATGTGAAAATAGGGGCTATGAAATGAAAACAAGAGGGGTAGAATGAAATAATAACACTAGAATGTGAGGAATTAATGCAGTTATAGGAAGAAGGACTTAGTGGCGTTGTACACCTCATCCTCCCCTCAATAACATTTCCTTCAAGGCTGTCCACAATCCCTTTGGCTGTGTTATAGTTTGGCTATGAAGAGGATAGCCAACATCAAACTGCAGGGTTGATATTCATAGTGTGTGAAAGCTGATGATCAGGCATGCCTATTTCCAATCTAATATATAGAGCATAAGTTTGCATTGATTCAGTTTGGGTTTTTGTTTTGTTGATGCTTGATAACACTGATATGCTCACATGACTGAATATATTCTTATACTCCATAATGAACTTTTTTTTCCATGTATAGACCTATTTTAGCAGGATGCTCTGCCTAAGTGGGGGTAAAACATCTCAAATTTGACAATATTTGAAAAAAGTTAACAGTGGTGATTGGAGAAGGTGGGTCATGCTGCTTTTGGTGTTGAAGAATGTTGAGACCAAGTTTACTCATTAATCCTGAAGTTAAACATTCTGAGGATGTGAAGAACAATGTTTCCTGAAAGAATCTGGCACTGGGGAGTACGAAGCAGCAAAGTTTCTGACAAAGGAACTAAGAAGCAATAGTACTGCTAAATGATCTAAAGGCTGCTGAGCTCACAGAGCTGACAGTCAACCACTTTGTACTATAAAAACCCAGTTCCACTTTTTAATGCCAGGAACTTCTAACACACTCCTTCCAGGAGTGTGTAGGGAGAGTCCTCCCATAGGTGGGAGACGCCATTCAAGGTTAATCCTTGAGGCTTAGAGAAAGACACTTGCCCACAGTTGTTGCTAGGGGTATCATCAATCTCTACTTAATAATAACTAAGCTAGCTTTGCAGTTATTGATTTAATAAATAGTGCACTGTATTAGTAGTTATAACTATCTATACTGTATAGTAAGTAATTCCAATTAATGTATTTTAGTCTATTCTCATTGCCATCATCAATTTAAAGAAATACTCTATTTGATTCATATGAATATGTTTAGTTTCCCCTCCCTAATCCTGCAGAACAAAGTCAGGTAGTGGCTCATCTACACCCGTATAATCCTCTAGACATAAACTGCTGACCAAGGCTGGTACTAGGAGTGGATGCAGCTGCTCCTAGACTTTTCTCTGAGAAAACATTAGAAAACAAGGGTGCCCTTTCTGAACTTTGTGACTCAACAGAAGTGTCTCCCTGATTAACTTTGTCTGAAGCTTCCATTTTGACAGTGACACTATCTCCCTTCACACATATAATTCAGAACATACCTATTATACTACAGGCTATTTTTCTTACTTGCAAATATCCACCATTGAGAAAAACATCTGTCAATAATTCTAAAATCCTAAATGCCACAACTTGCATTACTTGTAAAGAGGGTTTCTCGAAATTGAAGAAATTAGTATTAAAAATAAATATTTTGTCAGTTCATGCAGGTCCCCTGCAAAGACCCAACCAATAAACATCTCCCTGTGTTGCTTTCATACAGTTAACATGGCTACAATACAAAGTCCAAAATCCTTTTGCCTTACTCTTTACAGTAATCCTTTCTAACTGTTGGTGTTGAGCCTCGACCTTAGGCTTCAGCCATATGAGTCTTATCTCTAAGCAGGACATATCAACTGCCTAGGCAGTAAGCATAAATAAGTGGAAAGCTCCAGCTTTGTATTGTTCAAAGCAAATTATTAGTTCACATTGTCTGTGACATTTTAGTAAAGATAGTGAGAACTGAGCTAAGTATCATATAGTGATGATAGTTTGCATTCAGTGAACTTCATGGAACACTCACAATTTGGAATTGTCTCTTCTGTGTGATTTTTAAGTCCTCTGTTGATGCATGCAGGCTCTTATTTGACTAATACTGTACAAGATTGGAAAGGGGAAAATTCACTATTCGGTTTTGCAGCAGACTGTAGAAACTCATGTTAGTATGCAGTTTTTGTCAGTGTTGTCTTCTGACTGTGGTTCACTCTATTGCTTGTGTGTCTCTTTAAACAGACAAAGAAGCACATGAAAATGAAACACCAAAACACATATGAGCTGTCTGTCTGCTTATAGTTCCTGACACTATAAAACAGAGTTTGCATTTGATAGAAGTCAACCTGAGGGCTGGCATCACTTCCCTGGACTCTTTTTATATTAGATTACTGGGTAAAAAAGAGCTGATGTTGAGACCAGTGTTTTGGTCTGCTGTCTGCTAGCTGGCTCTCTTAGCCACTTAGCTAGCGAGTCAAGTTTCCAGCTGTTTGTCCTCCTTTTGTCCTCCAGGCTCTTCTGTTACATCTCATACAGAGGTACAGACTGGAGAAAAGATGAAGAAGGTGCTTCAGCCTTGGAGTAGTAAACTTCCAGAAGCTATTTTACCTTTCAGGCTAAAAAAACCCCCGAAGTCTCAAGTCTCTTACTTTGTAGTTAAAAGATTTTGTCTTTGGATTTAAAGTGAAAATCCATGCCTGCTCCTTCTCTGGTATTTTGGTGATGCCATATCAGATAGTGATAAGAGCTGATCAGGAGATAAACATATAAAAATTGTCAATGACCTTTATTTAAAGGCTCATAAAAAACACTGCATAAAAAACAAGTGCTTAAAACCTGAGATATCTGTGAGTTTGCATTTTCCTTTGCAGGAAATATATGCAGAATAACTAACTTGACAGATTATTGGATATGCACAGCAGCAGAACTTTAAGTAAGCAAGCAAATGTTATAGTAGAAGTAGGTGATCTATAGAATCTCAGTTGCTAAACCTTCTGTGGATCTCATGTCTTTGACTAAATTGGAAAATAAATAAATAAATAAATAAATAAATAAATAAATAAATAAATAAATATCATATTTTGCTTCAAATTTCTTCCTGTAAGTCTATGCCTTAATCTATGTGCCTTCATGAAATCTGATTATCTTTGGCTGGGAAAGTACATTCCTGGGATAAATTTATAGCTACATGACTATGTTTGGGTTGCTTTCATCAGCATTGTGGTTATCAGGCATTAAAGGGAAATATGTATCGGTGTCATAGATGTCACAGACCATCTAAGCTGACATTGGTCCTCAAAGTTTTATGAATCAATTTGGACTAGGGTACACCTAATTTGATTCCTAATTTGATTCCTGATTTGGTTATCTAGGACTTAATAGCTAAAATACTTGGTGCAATTTTTCCAGGTGGATAAGAGAGAAGAATTAATAGGGTCTTTCTGTATAACCAAAAAACCAATTTTTTTGGATCCTTTATCAAGATGGTTCTGCATTCTTCTCAGAGGCATTAATGATTAATGTAAAGGTATAAATCCAGCCAGTTTTTAAGATCAAAAGTCAGAAAGTAGTGTTGGTCAACTTTTGAGTAGTCCCTTACATGGGGAACTCATTTTCAACAAATAATACAATCTGCTATGATCAGCTAGAGCAGAGTTTTGGAACAGAAACAAAATTTTTATGCTGCCTTTATAGAGTCAGGAATTACAGGCAGATAAAGAAGGGACTTTCAGCTTCTGATTGACTTATGGCCAGGTTGCCTCCATAGACTTTTGTTTCATGTATTTTAGACAAATAATAGTTTGGAATCTTTGAATGTGTAGACACAAGTAAAATCCTCTGACGCAACCTCAGCCTCTCAGTTCATATGCCATACTCTTCAGAATCTCATTCTAAAATGCCATGAAGACTCTACAACAGGAATTTCAGTTTGGATGCGTCTGCACATTACCATTGAGTAATGGTGGCAAAACTTGAGTGCAAAGTTCCTGAATAGAAAAAAAATGAGATCAATAGAGTGAGAAGATAAAAAGGTCGACAAACAAATATCCCCATTGGACTCATCTAATTTCCTAGATAATTTCTTTGTCACTAAGACCTTAGTATACATCTGCCCTCTGGTCTTCTCTAAGTTTAGCTGTGATTGCCTAGGCCATCTCTTTGCTCACTCTGGATTTTCACTTTACTATTTGCTTCTTCCTGCACATCTCATCTTGAACCTGAGAAGTCCCTCAATCAACACTGGAATTTCCAAATGTTTTCAGAAAGGAATCGGGTTTCATTTGGTCCTGGTAGTGGGCTGCCTTTTTCTCCACAGACATCCCTTTCTTGATAGAAAAAAATAAAGCACACTAACATATATGAGACAGTGAATAGCAAATCACTCAATGTGTATTGCTGCAGTGATTGGCCTTCCCTGGCTATTGTTGATTCCCCCACGCAAAGGGCAAAAAAGGTGCTGGCAGTAAGGGAACTCTCCTTTTCGTTACCTTAGGAAGACGGGCAAACTTGGAGACTTACTAAGTCTGAACTGTTAATATCAAATGGGATCTTTGTCCCCACAAATTCATAACTTCCCAAGCACACTAGAGGATGTGGGCTTTTAAGAAGGTTTTCTTCTCTGCAGACATTTTTGTAAAAAAATGCATTTTTGGATAACTATCACTAATGTTCCCCCCTCCCTCCCCTTTGTCTCTAGAGTCTTTTCTAACAACTGACATTTACTCATACAAATAATGAATTTTTGCCAATTTTTGATAAAACTGTGATGATTTTCTTACCTTTCAAGTTACAAAATTTAGGAATAAATATTCTTCTATTTGGATTTCTGTGCCTTTATCCATTTGCAGTACAAGCTTATTTAACTGTATGTCTTTGAAAGAATTACTTAGTGCCAGAGCCATTATTATTTCCTTCCCTTTAAGCTGATGCACATACTCAGTTAAAAATCAATTGTGTGCCACATCCACAAACAAACCCTCAGTCTTATTTCCTCTCATTTTTATTTTCCATTTTTTGCTTGGATAGTTAAACTTCCATTAATACCACTCAGGACACTACATTTTTTTTTCCTAAATGTTCCATCATTTCACAGTCCAATTGCCATCTGTGGCGAGATGACCTCCTACATAAAGTTCATAAAGCTATTTAACCTACAAAGCTATAACCTCAGTCTATAATGGCTCTTCACTCTTAATTTCATAAATAAACTTTGATAGCTGTCTCAAGTGCATCTCCAAGTGCTTTTCTTGGATCAGTTTAAGAAAGCTAAAGCCCTGATAGAATTACATCTGTTCAGGCACGTCAAGGGCAACAAGAAAAAGTATGTCAGTGATAAAAGGAAGGTTAGGGAAAGGTCCTTAAGGCCAGGTTGGGTAAGGCTTTGAGCAAGCTCTCTATGGAAGATATCACCTCCCATGGCAAGGGGTTGGAACTAGGTGATTTTCAAGGTCTTTTCCAAACCAAACAATTCTGGAGCTGAGATTCCTCTGCAACCCCTGGTGCAGCCCATGGTGGGGCAGCTGTGCCCCTGCAGCCCATGGAGGGCCATGGTGGAGCAGAGATCCACCTGCAGCCTGCGGAAGACTCTGCACCAGAACAGGTGAATGCATGAATTAAGCTCTGACCCCATGGGAAACCTGCACTAGAAAAGGCTCCTGGAAGGATCTGCGGCCCTGTGGAGAGAGGAGTCCGCACTGGTTTGCTGGCAGGACCCCTCAGGGTTCCACACTGGAGCAGCCTGTTCCTGAAGGAACACCCTATGGAAGGGACCCCTGCCGGAGCAGTTTGTGAAGAACTGCAGTCCATGAAAAGGACTCATGATGGAAAAATTCAGAGGCCTGTCTCCCGTGGGGGGATCCACTAGAACAGGGGGAGGAAGTGAGGAGTTCTACCTGTGAGGAGGAAGGAGCAGCAGAGACAGCATGTGATGAACTGACTGCAGCCCCCATTTCCTATTCCCTGTGCCATTGTGGGGGAAGTTGTTGAGAAACCAGAAGTGGGGTTGAGCCTGGGAAGAAGGGAGGGGTGAGGGAAAGTGTTTTTAAGACTCATTTTTATTTCTCGTTCGTCTCTGATTTCATTGGCAATAAATTAAACTAATTTCCACAAGGTGAGTCTGTTTTTCCAATGAAGGTAATTGGTGAGTGATTTCTCTCCCACCTAAACTTGACCCAGACCTATGACCCTTCCACTGTATATTGTGTCCTCTGCCAAGCTGAGGTGTGGGGAATAGAGCAGCTTTGGTGGGCACCCGGCATCCAACCAGGGGTAACACACCACAAAGTGCTGCATCAACTTTAGTTTGGTTTCCTTGTTGTCTCAGCTTCAACATGTAAAAAATCAGGAAGTAAGAAAAATGTAGATGTTCATGTTTAGTATGCCATTTGACTTTCTGATCACCTAATTTTCTTTTGAGAAGAAAGAAACAACCATTGCATTGAAACTCTGTTAGATAAAGTGACCACTGGCTAATTTATCAGCAAGTATATATGCCAATATTTCCAATTAACACATTTTTTCCAAGTTTTACAGTATCAATAATTTTATATATAAAACAAAATATATTTTGCTCTATTAGCCAAAAAATTCGATCTTGAGTCCTAATGTAATAAATTCTGCATAGTGATTTCTACCTATCTTCCTGTGAATGTCACAGGAATACACCAGTTTGTACAAAAGTTTTCGATCCATGTGCTACTTTTTAAATTCAAATAAAAAATACTTTTCTCTGACATTGCATTCTTTGTTACTCTTGTCACCACAGATATTACTTGAAATTTCTTTTCTGAAATTCTAAAATAAATCAAGAAGGAAGCAAGCTCTGTGATTTTGCTTAGTGTTCCATATGTTCAGTTTTCACTTGGCAGATATAGATGTCTTCCAGTTCCTCATAAGCAAACATCACCTACAATTATTTCTGTGAATTACCAAACAAGCATATAAGAAGATTTATTAATTCAACATGCAACAAAATTCTTGGCCTAGATATGGCTGGCTTCTCTCTGTCTCTTTCTTAACTTTATGGAAGTCAGTCAGTTCCAGGGACAGTTATTCCTCAGTTATTGTGATCTGAGTAAGAAGAATCCTGTGTAACCTTTGCAAATAGTGTCTGACAGCCACTTATATTTTTGGAAATAACGTCTTTGTTTTGGATACTATGTAAAGCAAATATTCCTCAAAAGAATAATAGAATTCTAGACACAGTCATCAGTGGCAATTGGGAAGCCATCTGTATTTGGGAAATAAAACTGCAAAAATCCAAATAAGCTGTATTGTTTTAAAAATTCATTTATTTTTCTTAGTCCTCTTTCCATAAAGACTTTCATTGTTCTCTTCTGAGGTCCAGAATAGCCAGCGTATAAGATAATGACACTTTGTGCAGAAAGGACTTCTGAATTTAAAAATTCCCTTTACTTCAATAATTTTGCAACCCTGGTATTTGCTGTGTAGCAAAGTTTTGAATCTGCAAAAAATGGCAAGCAAGGTTTTTGGGGTTTTTTGTTTGTAACAGCTTTTCAATTATTATAGACTGTGAGTTTTCCCAGTAGTCCAGAAAAAAAAAAATCAATTAACATCTCTTGCTTACTAGATGCAATAATAAAATTTAAAAGAAAGTCCTGGCTTTATTTCTTCATATTTGCATGACTTGGTGATTGGCAGGAAAAACTACAGGTCTGTGTGGTTGACTGTGCATATTAGACAAAGTGCCAACTTCTTCAAATGAAAAGAGAACCTTATAGTCACCTGTTATTTCTGCTTGAGATTTTCTCAATGGCACTGAAATGCATAGTTCAGGAAAGAGAGAGTGACCTTCTGATGCAATTAATTGCAAAACAGATGCTCCAGAGCTTTACACAAATCATTTATTTTGCCACGCCTTACTAGTGTATAGTGCCTCTAGGAAATGCAAACAACATCCTTTCTGTGTCACTCTCTGATGTCACTCTCTGATGTCATAGAGCATGTCATAAGCCCCATGACACCACACACACTCACTCCTTGCTGCTAATGGGGGTGGCACTTCTGAAATAAACTGGGTGGATAATGTCACGAGGATTCTTACTAAAATTTAAGTCCTTGCCAGCCTTTGTGGTAGTCTGAGGACACCAGTGATAGATGCAGTTCAGAACAGGTCTCTGCTTTAATACTAAATATGAAAATAGTATTCTACAAGACTGTCTTGGGGTGAGTTCAAAGATAACTTACTCTATACTGAGTGGTCAGTACTGCATTAAAGTCACAAACTGGGCTTTGACACATATTATGTACCAAATCTGGCAGTCGTACAAGTGGGATTTACACAGGTCCCGGTCATCCAACTTTCAGAATATCTAAAATGAGCACTGGAAAAGACACCGGCTTAAAAATTTATGACATCATAAGTTCAAAATAACCATAGTTACTAAAATGAGATTTAGTGACTAGATAACAAGCATATTTGTTGTATTTTTGAGAATAGGTAGGATCATTATACACTGGTTTATCAGCTAAGTCACCAATGATTTAAACCTTTTCTATTATTTAGAAGTTTCTTGTTTTTTCTTTGATAATATTTGAACAGAAACAGTTGAACCTGGCGGTGCCAAAACGGAGTGTTGCTCACAGTGTACACCTAGGTGGTAAGCCTGAGCACAGGAGATTTCCTTCTTTTTTCATCCTCTATTACACACTGTAGTATCTTTAGTTTTTGTTTGTACCTATCAGATTGCTGCTGCTACCTCTGGAAAAAAACCCATTGTCATTAAATTCACACAGAGATCTGATTTGGAATCAGAGATTTTTCATACAGTTCAATGAATTTCATTACTCCAAAAGACTGCTACTAGCTTAGATCAGTGTTGCTTCATTCCAGTTAAAACAGGGTTCATACTATGGATATATACATACTATAGCTATAAAAACAAAAGCAACAGCTGTTCTGCGTGATTCCACTCAGGAGCAGTTCCCAGGACTGACTGGTGTGGATTAAAACAACAAATAGCCATCCTGCATCAGAGGGGTTTACATATCTCTTTTTTTGTCACAAATAATTAGCTTTCTGAAGTAAGCTTGAAGTATAGACCTGTTATCTCAACTGCAGCATATCTTTTGCTCTTAACCTTGATCATTAAAGCTGGCAGATTTCACTGCAGGGAGTCATGGTGTGGCATTTTTTCAGTATAAGTTGGGCAGAAGATGTTAAACCACATCAAGTCAATATTTGAGATTAATTCACATGTTTTATCTCATGGAGTCAAGTTTAAAATTTAAAGGCTCACACTATGGCAAAAAATTGGACTGAAAGGCAAAAAGAAGGTAATTTTCATATGTCATAGTATCTTTTCTCTAATATTTTGAAATAAGTAGATTTTAGTTTTCTAAAAAAATAATACAGAGCCATGGCACTAGTTCCTTTTATGTAGCTGCTCAGCAGATGAAAATTCCTTTAAAAACATATGTATTTGTTTTAATGCTCTTGTGTTTTCAAAAACTTTCTAAGGCCTTAAAAACTTGCTGCCAAATTAGTACTGCCTTGTGTTTCAATTAGTTTTATCTGAAATATGTTACTCTTACTCTGTGTTGTTAGTTTATGAAATTGCTACTTTGCTTTTTTACTCCATGATAAAGTGATAAGCAAAATTTATTTTTCTGCAATGTAAGCTTTAAATAAATAAAAAGCATTAAAGAAAAACAAACAAACAAGCAAAATAGCCACAAAATTGTCAACCACAAAACCCAGAAGCTTTGCAGTTGCAATATTTTAATTTTCTCAGATTTCCTGTTGGTGTATGTCATTAATAATGATTTGAGGCTCTGGTGGTTAATAACACATAACAGATATTGCTCTCTCTTACTTAAAATCAATGTTCAGCTTGCACTGTAAGCAAAATATTTTTGAGCCCATACTGTAGGCTGAATAATACCAGATAGACTAAAGTATTAGAATCCTATTGACTATCCTTATTTGTGAGTCACAGAATAGCTCTGTTTAAGGAACTTCTTTCCTTAAACCAATTA